>JAUMJK010001632.1:0-81289 GCA_033558105.1 Coccyzus lansbergi | reverse complement strand
CCTCGCTGTAGGCCGGAACGCAAGCAACCCGCCCCACCTCCCACCTCCCGGCCCAAAACCCCTTCGTTCCCCTCATCTGGCGCCCCTCGAAGGTCCACTCACCCGTCAGCCCGGGGGCTACCCGTGCGAGGCGCCACATGGCGGGGCGGGGGAAAGCGAAGAGAGGGAGGAGCAGAGGAAGAAGGAGGAGGAGGAGGAAGGGCGGGGCAGGTGGCGCGCGCACGCAAGGCAGGGAGCGTACGTACGTACGTACGTAAGCAGGGAGGGAGGCAGTCAGGGAGGTGCTTAGAGGGGCGGAGGGGAGGCAGGTGCGCCCCGCCCCGCGCTCGGCCCCTGTCGGGGTGGCCATGGCGGCGCCGGGATCTGAGGGGCAGGAGCCTCTGCTGAGTTCTGGGGAGGGAGAAGAAGAAGAGGAGAGGAGGTAGGTGATACTTTCTTCCCACCCTGCCCGCGGCGGGGGGCGAGTCCATAGGGCACAAGGTGGTTTGGGTTGGAAGGGAACCTAAAGCACATCCAGTTCCAGCCCCTTTGCCCTGGGCAGGGACACTTCCCTGGTTGGACCAAGGTGGTCCAACCTGGCCTTGAACATCTCCAGGGGTGGGGCAGCCACAGCTTCTCTGGGCAACCTGTGCCAACACCTCACCGCCCTTAGCGTGAAGAATTTTTTTCCTAATATCTAGTCTAAATCTTCCTCTCCCCAATTTAAAGCCACTCCCCCTCACCCTATGCCCTTGTTACAAGTACCTCACCCTTTTCCTGTAGCAACTGTCAGCACTGGAAGTTGCTTTAAGGTCTCCTCGAAGCCTTGTCTTGTCCAGGCTGGACAACCCCAGCTCTCCCAGACTGTCCTATAGCAGAGGTGCTCCAGCCCTTGGATCATCTTCCTGGTCTTCTCTGGATCCTTGACAACAGGTTCATAACCTTCTAATAATGAGGATTCCAGAACTGCACACAGTGTTCCAGGTGGGGTGTCACCAGAGCACAGCAGATGGGCAGAATCTCATCCCTTGACCTGCTCTCACACAGTCCCACTTCTCCAGTTTGTCCAGGGCCCTCTGGATGACATCCTGTCCTTCTGGTGTGACAACCTGTGTGATTCCTCACACCACTTCTTCCTGAGGCAGTGAGAGAAACCACTCCGCCCTGCTCACCAGTCCCTGTGGCACCCACCCATGGGTGACAAGTCCCTTTCCACTTCTGTGGATGCTTTATCCTGCCAGGAATGCCCAGTCTGGAAGCTGGTGGGGAGTTACCGACCGCACTGCCCCCTCATCAGTCCGGTATCGGGGCTGGAGATACAGCTTCAGGTGGCCCCTGCTTCCCTATGACAACCAGCAAACTCCCTTGCTTGAGAAGTGTCTGAACAGTGTAAAAACTTGCTTGTGAAAAAGTACATGTGTCTGTTAAAGTGCTTGTGGATATTGGAAAAACAACTTTTTGTAACTTCTGTTATAACTTTTTTTCATCCCTCTAGATCTTAAGCAACATCTTTTTATACTTCTTTTACAGTGCATAGTTATTTTCTCATGGTGAGAATAGACTGGCTGTACCATTTAGTCTAATCAGTTGTTGTTCTTTTTTACTTTTTTATGTTTTAAAGTCACAGTTCTGAGAAGGTGTCTCACCTTCTGTGGTTTAACACCTGCTTCTTAAATCCTTCACATGATATTTGTGATGCTCCAAAGCATCTGTACAAAGAGATTGCAGAACTAAAGATCTCTAAACATCTCTTTGTGTAGCATCTGAATGCAATGATATGTGATAGCGTTTCTATTATATTTTGTATTTGTCAGTCTAGTATTTTTCAGTGAAAAATTACCTTTCTTCTAAAATAATTTCTTTGTGTTCTCTGCGGTGTGGAAGGCCATTCCAGCGTAACAATTTACACAATCGTGTTGAGAGGATAGTGAGAAATGTTTTTAGTATCCTTTGAGGATGACTAGAAGAGACTCCGATAATGCTTTCTCTCTCTTTACTTCTCTTTCAAAACCAGGGATGCTGTGGAAACACAAGAGCATTATAAGAGCAGGTGGCGATCCATCTGGATTATGTATCTTACAATGTTTCTCAGTAGTGTAGGTGAGTAAACACAGGTGAATTCCGATGTTGCTCACTTAGTGAATGTATTTGGGTTTCAAAACAAAAGGATTTTCTAGATTTCAACTACATAGCTCTTTTAATGTTACTGTTCCCTAAAAAAGGTGCATTTTCTGGTTCTTCCAAAGAGAAGGTAAGACTAGCAAATCAAACAGAAAGTTACATTTTAAAATACAATTAGAACTTCTTTGCTAAATGGCTCTAGCTATATCAGTGTATCAAGAAATTATTTGTACTCTGGGAACCTTGCTGTCTCTCCACTGGAAGGAAAAAATTCCATGCAGTTTGCTTAATGCGTCGATATTCTTTTCCCAGGAGCTTTTCTGTTTAGTACATACACATCTATAAAATCTCCTCTCAAAAATAGTTCCTCTTCTTAGAAGGAATTATCACTTCTTAAGAAAAGCTTTTTTCAGGTGACAGACTGAGGCAGAGTTTTAGACTGTAATACATTTAGGAATAAGAATAAACCCATAATAACTGTTTAGGTAAAGCAAATTACTGATAAATGTGGCAAATAAAGGAACTTCCGGTATGTTTTTATTGCAGGTTTCTCAATTGTAATTATGTCTGTGTGGCCGTATCTCCAAAAGGTTTGTAAATACACATTTACATTTTTCTCTTAATTAAGAAGAACAGAAAATTCCTGCTCAGAAAGTATGTAACACAGAACTAGGCATTTTATTTAGGAAAAGAAACAGTCAAGGAAAATGTGTGGTTAGAAGAGATTTTTCTTTTGCTATCCACTTAGGCAGTATTCATTATTTCATGTGAAATCGATAGCAATCTCTTTATCCAAATGTATTGGTAGTGTTAAACATGATACATGAGGCTTATCTGTATTTTGGAACAATAACAAGAAATTAAAAGTTATAGAGAACTTTTATGCTGCTTCTAACAAGAATGCAACATAGAGGGAAAGCAGGGAATTGCTTCTGTTCCTGGATAATGTTTTTAGATTGTTTAGTTTGTTTTCCCTCTGTGTTGCATCCTTGCTAGAAGCGGCATAAAAGTTCTCTAAAACTTCAGTTTAATCTGTGATAGGATTTTACTGGTCCTGGAATTGGAGAAGGCAGTTTGAAATGTAAATGTGGGAGAACACATCCTGGGCGGGGCCCCAGGGGTACCATTAAAATTGAGGCTGCTGTTGAATTCTTGGAGAAGTAAAAAAATATATCATCAGCCTCGTAGAGCAAGATAGATCGAGGCACATCCAGGGGTGGCTTAAGAGATGCCTTGCTCCTGGCATGTAACCTGCCTATTATACTGCTTAAGTGGTATCTGTAGCCTCTAATATCAGCAGCGCTGTTTGGGTTTGCTGTAAGTGAGCCATTCCTAGTCTTGGAAGCACAGTGTGTTTTATTGGTTTGGTGCATTGCTGGAGACAGTTAGCCAAGATTTATTACCCCAAAGTACTATGTGCAAACAACTGCTTCTGAAAACCAGCATGGTGTATTTATATTCCAGTGCAATGTGGACACAGCAGCTTGTTTAGCGGTAGCTTTGACACAGCATCGCATAGTGCCACATAATCCCAGATTTACAGTCAGAGTCTTAGGTATTTCAGGAACTGATTGTAAAATCATTTTGTGATACTATAAAATGCTATAATTTTACAGTGTTTAGAGAGAGAGTGGCTGCGTACTGTTTACATGCCAGCAAAGGGCTAAGCTCTGACATTGACTCATGGAATTGATTGATTTGTTTCTGCAGATCGATCCGACAGCGAATGCGAGTTTCTTGGGTTGGATTATAGCTTCATATAGCATTGGCCAAATGGTCGCCTCTCCCCTGTTCGGCTTGTGGTCCAATTACAGGCCAAGGAGAGAACCTCTCGTCGTTTCAACTGCTATTTCAGTTGCTGCTAATTGTCTTTATGCCTATGTCCATGCGCCTCACTCACACAACAAATACTACATGCTGACAGCACGAGCTCTGGTGGGATTTGGAGCAGGTAACCACAGCAGAATTTACACTTCTGAAAGTCCGTGTCTTGTGTGAGGTAGTTATTGTGGTACTTTAGTACTAGATTTACCATTACACGAATGATAATTTATTACTTAACAAAGGAAAGGGTCACCCTATACTACTTTAGAATAAAATTATGTAATTGTGCAATGGTATTTAAATACGTGGGAGAGTGCTGGGTTTTATTATCTTGCAAAAAAAAGGGGAGAAAAACTGCTGTAAAATAAATGTAACTGGGTGGTGTAAGAATATGATTTAGTATTTACTTGAACATTTTCTTTGTTTTGATTTTTAAGGAAATGTGGCTGTCGTTCGATCATATATTGCGGGTGCAACTTCTCTCACGGAAAGAACAAGTGCCATGGCCAATACCAGTGCCTGCCAAGCAGTTGGCTTCATATTAGGGCCAGGTAAGCCATATCTTCTTTCCTCACTTCTCTAATTCTTTTTAGGATGAAATTGGGCATTGAAAGTAAGAACCTTTAGCACCTTCAGGATTTTTAAGGCATATTTTGTTGGTGGTATCAAAATTCAGTAAGTGGGATTGACTCATATATACTTGGATATGCCAATATAAATAAAATAATGTAGTCCAAAGAAATTCTTACTGTTCATAGTTAAAAACTAGCTGTTTTTTATTGGTGGCTGCAGGAAAAACAAGCTCCGAGATGCTCCCTTGTACCAGTACTCATTACATAGTAACGTCTATGACTAATTGCAGTTTATGGAGAAAGGAGTTTAATGTTGGTGCACTCAGGCAAACATTTCTGCCATTTACAAATGACTGAAAATTTTATGTTTATTCTGCATGTGTTCTAATACTTTCTTAATGATTCTCAAGATTTTCTTAATGCATTTATGTCTTAAGTTTTTCAGACATGTTTTACACTCATTGGAGAAGAGGGAGTAACATGGAAATTAATTCATCTTGAGCTGAATATGTATACGGCACCAGTTTTATTTGGAGCTCTTTTAGGAGTAATTAACATTGTTCTCATCTTTGCCATATTCAGGTAATCAAGTTAAATAAGAAATATTCTACCTTGTTTCAGCGGGTGGCTTGTAACAAATAATATGTGCTCAGAAGGAGGACTAATAAACCTGAAATTTGGAGCGCTAAAACTATAAGCTGTTATTTATTTTTCAGGGTCTCTACATTTTGATAGGAATGGTTGGACTTGATGATCCGATGGGTCTCTTCCAACCTGGTTGTTCTATGATTCTATGATTCTACCTTCTTTACTACATGTCTGTTTCATTATTTATAAATTATTCATTGCAGTGTTACAGCTAAAATATAAACTGATGAAACCATAAGAGTTGTTAGATTATTAGCTTAGCCTTGATACATTTTCAGTGTTGATGGGTTCTGCCCATGTTTTTTGTATTAAGAGACGTAAGGTTAGCTTGTCGGTAGGGTTCTTGCTGTCTGTGTCTTTCTTCTGGGAATCTTGAAAGGGTATTTGTGTGCATTATCCCATTTGTGGTGGTGAGAGTTGATGCTGTAATATTCTTCTAGAGTGTTTAATTTCTTGAACACAGTTGTGTTCACTGCGGTCAAATGTAGACTGTGCAAATGATGTTGGGAATCATTAGAATATAAGATTATGCCATTTAGAAATAATTTAAAAGAAATTTGACTCAATAGTAGATCAGCTAAATATGTGTATTAATGAAACCAGTTCTAAATTTTTAGAGAGCATCGAGTGGATGACTTGGGACGGCAATGCAAAAGTATCAATTCTGAAGGAGAAGGTATCTGTGTTTTCTTGAAAACTTACTTTTTGATGATAATTGTAAAGTACTGTGTTGTTCCATACAAGCATCTATAAGTAGTCTAAAGTCTTATGGATTAGGAACTCAAAACGGAGAACAGGCTACATCTCATTCTGACTGGTCTAGGAATTGCTTCATGTTGATGTTGTGTCTATAGTGCTGTCTGGCAAGAAACAAGGGGAAAAATTGTATGGAACCTTCCAGATTTTCACCCTGGAACTGTCTCCCAAGAGACAGGATTAAGTGAATATGTCATTGCCAGAGGGATTGAAATACCATCTTGATTCAAAAACATAACATTTAGATTGTCAAAGTATAACTGCCTCGCCACCCCCCAACCTGCACATTAAATACTATTAGTAAGGATACCCACCACTGTTTGTAACCTATGGTCCTGTAGGAAAAGCTCAGTTTTCTTCTGGTTTAGATTATTCTAGTTATAGAATAATGTATTTTATATTGTTTTAGTTCTGTTATAGATTATTCTGTTTTGTTGCAGAAAATGATGTTCTGGATCAGGACGTAGAAGGAAACATTGACCACGTTGCTGTGGTAGCACTGAATTTTCTTTTCTTTGTCATCTTGTTTGTCTTTGCTGTCTTTGAAACGTAAGTTTGTCTGTTTTCTCTTAAAACACCTAGATGTGGAACATAGACTAGGTGTGCATGTAAAAGCTTTTCTGTCACCCTTTTATTAACTCTGCTCTTCAGAAACAGACATCCAAACCCACGTGCAATCAAATTAATGTGCACTGAATTAATTAAAGATCAGCAGTAACTGAAAATGTGGATCATACAATTTGTAGTCTGTGAAACCTGAATGTAAAAGCTTCTGCGTGGCTGCAAACCCATATCCTGTTTAAAAAGTAAAAGTAGCTTAACTTGAGCTACTTAAAATCTTCAGAGAAAACTGTTTTCAGCTGAGGACCTTGTTCTAGACACTCTATTTCAATTTTGTGTGGTTTCTTAGTGTGGTTCTGATTAGCTCCAGTCTCTTAGTAATGATTATTTCAGTAATGATGAAAACAATTATTTGATAGTTAGTGCAGTTGTAGTCTTAAATGAACTTTTACATGATTTTTTTTTAACTTGAAGAGGGATGTTATTCACTCCTGAGTTTTCTGTATGTAAGAAAAAGAGTAAAATGTAACAATGGTACCTCAGACTGAAGTACACTTCCTTTTTTAATTTATAAAATACTTTTAGGATAGAAAATTTTATAAGTTTTTTGAGCTCTAATGTAGCCAAAATTTCTTTTAGCAAGATGTCTCTGTCTTAATTGTAATACTTTTAGAAAACTGAGTTGGTAGAGACTGGTTGGTTGCTGAAACTGAAAACGGTATTGAATGTTGATTATTTTTATACTTGCAGGGCGTGGTTTTTTTTCCCTCTGTCACTATTGCTTTGCTCCAACTCCATCGTTTTCTCATTAAATACATTAACAATGCTTCAGAGTACAGCTGGTGTAATGCAGTTGTGAATTTTATGTAGTGGATTTATTTTTAGTAAATGGTGCATGACAGAGTTAGTTTATAACCAGCCTGTGTTTTCTGATCTATCTCTGGGGAGGAAAGGCTTCTGTATCCCTGTGTTTGATGTCTGGGACAATATATATGTATGGAAACAGCTGTATAGAGGAAGCTGGGTTTTAATTAATGTCATTTTGTTCTATCATCTTAGTATAGCTACTCCATTGACGATGGATATGTATTCCTGGACCAGGAAACAAGCCGTTTTTTATAACGGAATAATCCTGAGTGTGGTTGGCATTGAATCAGTTATTGTTTTCATGGTGGTTAAAATGCTGTCTAAAAGGTAAGTGTTTGAAGTCATCACTTACATGAGCTAAGTGTGAGAAATTTTACTGTAATGAAATTATATATTTAATTGTTATGTCATTGCTTGATAGGACTGGTGAGCGTGCCATACTCCATGGAGGTTTATTGATTGTCTTGGTTGGATTCTTTATCTTACTGCCTTGGGGGAAAAAACTACCCAATATCCAGTGGCAAGGTACAACGCAAGCTGTATGCATCATCGTAATGCTTTGAATGCTTTCTATATTATTTTTTCTTAACAGTACACATCACTTCTTTTTACAGAAATAAAGAACAACTCCATTCCCAGAACAACTTCTATTGAAACGCTGGTGCCTTTCTGGAGTCTGCAAGCCGTGCAGCTTCCATCCAACCAGACAGAACCTGTGGGCTGCCCCATCACACAGTCCTGGTGCCGGAATACTCCCATGATCTACCTGGCCCAGTACCTCAGCTCTGACGTGCTGATCGGATTGGGCTATCCTGTTTGTAATGTCATGTCCTACACATTATACTCCAAAATCCTAGGACCAAAGCCACAGGTGAGCATGATGCCTAAGCAGTTTATTTCATTTGTTCTCAAGGACTTGCACCCTTTTTATGGGAACAAGGGATTTAGCCAACATTCCTCTTGTTGTCAACCACTTAGTACATTTCAAGTGGGGCAGAAGTTTCCAGGAATTCTAATCTTTTCTAAAATCCAAGGCAAATCCCTAGAGGAAGCAAGGCTTGTACTACAATTTATGGCAAATCTTACAGCTGTGAAAATTTCAGTACAACTAAATGCAAAGCTTGTCACTTTCACAGCTGTCCTGGAAGACTCATTTTTGCAACAACCAGTTATGTATTTGGAATTTCAGGGTGGAATTATGTTCTCCCCAAGTACATTATGTGGGTATAAACTGAAGAGGGGTAAATTTAGCCTAGATAAAAGGAGGAATTTCTTCATGCTGAGGGTGGTGAGGCCCAGGCCCAGGTTGCCCAGGGAAGCTGTGCATGTCCCATCCCTGGAGGTGTTCAGGGCCAGGCTGGATGGGGCTTGGAGCAGTCTGACCTAGTAGAAGGTGTCCCTGCCCATGGTGGGGAGGTTGGAATTAGATAATCTTTAAGGTCCATTCCAACCCAAACCATTCTGTGATTCTATATAAAGACACAAATGCTGATACATTATTGTCATTGCTGACATTTTATGGTGGTGAAACAAAAAGCAAGATACTACTGCTGCTTAACCAAAAATTTTTCTTCCTTTTTCACCACTTCTCATTTTTTTTTCCATGCTATATTTTGCTGTAAGAGACTGAGTGTTCTGAGCCAGAATACCTTTTTATTGCAAAGCTATAGGGTAGGCTCAGTAGAGCCTTCAAATTATTGCTTAGAGGAGCCCAGTTCTCTTGGAAACAAAGTACTCAGTATCTTAACAAGTTAAGAAGGATAAGAAATTACTTAAACACTTCCGAATTTTCTTATTAGTGTAGTCGGTAGGAATTATTGCCAAGCCAAATAAATCTTGTATTGCTAACTTAAACTCTTGATCCTTCTTAGGGTGTCTACATGGGATGGTTAACTGCCTCGGGAAGCGGAGCACGAATACTCGGGCCTGTTTTTGTGAGCCAAGTGTACACTCACCTGGGACCACGCTGGGCGTTTAGCTTAATCTGTGGAGTAGTTGTAATTTCTCTTCTAGTCTTGGAGATAGTATACAAGAGACTTATTGCATTTTCTGTCAGATACGGAAGGATGCAAGAAGAAAATTGTTAAATACGTATTTTAAAAAGAAAAATCAATCATAACTCTTTATTACTACTTTTTAATGAGAAGTACCTAACCACTGACCTTGTTGGCTGTGTGCTAGGAGCTCTACACCTGTACTTACGCATTGACAGAAGATGTAACTTGGTTGTATCCTAACTCCCAGCTACACCTGCTGCTATAGGTCTGGTGTGTTCTGCCTTTCCAGCAGCAGAGGAGGGATGTGGACAAGTGAGATCGATACAACAGCAACTCTGAAGTGTGTACAGTTTAGTTGATGCACCTGCAAACTGAACGTGGCTGTGAAGGTCACAGGTTATGCACATCCTTTCCAGAAAGAAGTGAAAGAAATTGTCTTGATTCTGTGAATCAGGATTAATCATTTCTGTAACTATGAAATTAATGGAGCTGCGTGCACTTTGCATGGAAACGTCACTAGGGAAGTGTCACTAGGGAAGTGACCTTTCTGCTGTTGTTTGCTACCTGTAAGCACTGGTTAATACTAAATGTCTCCTTTTGGAAACTCTCATATTATCAGTACATCTCCGGGATTCCAAATGAAAGGAAATAGTCCTAAAAGTCTTACGAGAAGCAGCTGAGGGAGCTGGGGTTGTTTATAACCTGGAGGAGGCAGAGAAGAGGCCTTATCGCTGTCTACAGGTGCCTGAAAGGAGGTTGGAGGGAGGCGAGTGCTGGTCTCCTTGCCCAAGAGACGGGTGATAGCATGAGAGGGTGATTGAGTCAGGAGTTTAAAAGACAGGTACTTGACGATATGGTGTAGTAGTGGGCAGATGCAGGTGGGTTTGATGATCTGAAAGGTCTTTTCCAACCTAGTGCTTCTATGATCACTAGGGAAGTGACCCTTCTGATGTTGTTTGCTATCTGTAAGCTCTAGTTAATGCAAAACATCTCCCTTTGGAAACTGTCATGTATCACACATCTCGAGGAAGGCAGGCACCTGCTTCACAGGCACTTTCTGGGGGATTCAGGTGTTTAAGCTGGTTAAGAGGCATTGAAAATCACAACTTCTGGCTGTTGCCTGAACTACAGTGAACTGTAAGTGGAATTTTCCTCCTGCTGTTCGCTGAATGCCTTTTTGTAGCAAGAGAGAACCTGCACAGAATGGAATTATGCACTGTTTTGTAACTTTATTACAATGAGGAAATACTAAGCAAGATTATTTATACTCCCGCTGTCCTTGGTGAGAATGATGGTGCTGTGCTGAGCAGCCAGCTTGGATACTAATTAAGTAGAAAGGAGGAAACAGGCTTCTTGGATTTTGACTACTGTTTGTAAACTAATTTTTTTTCTGATCAAATGGTACAAGAACCAAGATTGTGCAATGTTTGAATAATTTGATATTTATTTTAATAAGTGAAATAATAGTTTTCCATCAGAACAGGGCCTAAGCTTGTCTGTATGAGTTTGTTTTATCTGTTTCAATCTGGAGTAACTCCAGTATCAGTTGTAACTGCTGCTTAATATGTCCAATATTTGATGCTTCCTGAATTTACTAAATGTAACTTAAGTATTCTTATGTAATGAATTGTTCAAACACTAGAAGACTATTGAATAAAAAGACTTATTTTTTACAGTACTGACTGAAGGGAATAGAAAAGCTTTATTCTCTCTTGAGCTTTTCAGCTGCAGTCACAAAACCTTACAAGAAGGGGCTTTGCTTTTACAGGGATTTATTTTGTGCTAATTCCTAATAATCAGTACCAGAAATCTCCTGGTTGGGTGGTGAAAACAGAGCACAGAATCAAGTGCTTAGTTACAGCAACTGAAAGTTACTTCAATCATGAGAAATTGGTGTTACTTTTAAACATGAGAAACAAGACTTAAAAATGGCTAACAGGATTCAGTATTCTACAACTCTGTGCTTAAAAATATCAGTGCTGTGGGGTTTTGTTCCTCTTTGTAAGACTGATTCTTTTTGGCTGCCTTGAACCACTTGTTTTGTTTGCCTTAAAATCCCTGGTGAGCCTGAAGCAGAGGCAGAGTCCTTTACCATCACATCTCACTCACACACTGCTTATTGTTCCTACCCACAATTTGATAAGCTGACACTTTTCTGTTCCCAAGATTTTTGCCTGAGAGAATAAATACCTTTGAGATCAATTGTCAGCGTTGGTTTTTTTTAACCAAAATAGTTTCTATTAAGGACCTGATGAATAATCTGGCTAATCTGAACCTGCAGATTAAAAGAAGCTGTATTGGGACATCTTTCCTGGGGGTTTCACAGCTCAGTTAATTCTGCCTAAACCACACATGCAAGGCCCTGTCAGCTCCTCAAACTCTCCACTCTCTCCTACACTAAGATCCCACTCTTCCACTTAAACTTTCCTCCCGCCTTATACAGAGGCTGCAATATTTAAGTTAGCACACAAAGTAAAACACTTAAACTACTGTTAATGAATCATATAACAAACTGAAGCAGCATTAAGTGCAAGACCATTAACTTTACATATTTTTACCTTAAGTTCATAATGAATATGCAAATCAGGCTGCAGTTTTCACTTCAGCAGTCTAGAAGTAACTTTGAACAGTTCTGAACCATTTCTCCCCAGGCTCCATCAAGCCCTGAACTCCCAACATACAATACCTGATTCCTCAGATCAGCTCCTGTTTTAAATGGAATTTAATACTTGGAAGACAGGGCTCACCACAATAAACCATCACTTGAACATGAAACAAATGGATCTGGACAATCACCACTGCATTTATTTTTCTGTATAAAATGCTTGTGCAGGGAAGTTTAAGCTGCTGCTACAAAAAATAAAAAAAACGGTTATAAAACATGTACATATTTACATATAATACTTGTAAGACGTAAAAATATAAGTTATTTACAAATACAAACAGTCCAAAAACACATACGCATTTTCCTTAATTGTTGGCACTGAGTATGCAGTGGGTGAAGAAAAAAAAAATACATCAGATTCAGATGGTTTCCACAAAGTCGATGCTTTATACAACTAAATTGCCCAAAGTTCTGCTTGAGCAAGTTGATCCATTGTTTTGATGAAAAATGTGGGTTTCTTTAAGATACTTTACAAGCAATTTGCTACACACAAACACAGCAACCCTTCCCACTTTTTTTACCAGCCTTTGGAAGAATTTCAGCATGAGCTGAGTAAGATCAGTCACATCACTTGGAAGCCAGTGAGTGCCTTTATTAAGCTCTTGTGTCCTGACAGCTGCTTTGCTTTTATCAGTGGGAACCAGCTGGGTTAGTAAACATCACAAGGATGGAAGACAGACAGTGCAGTTTCTCTTTGATGTACTCTGGCAGCTTATCGTTTTCTCCATACCTAGAAAGGCAAATAAAACACAATATTTTAATGCTTGAAATAATTTGTTTTATTGGAGAGGGGAAGATTTAGACTAGATAAAAAAAGGGAGTGCTTCCTGATAAGGGTTGGGAGGCACTGGCACAGGTTTTCCAGGGAAGCTGTGGCTGCCCCATCCCTGGAGGTGTTCAGGGTCAGGTTGGATAGGCCTGGGGCAGCCTGGTCTGGTGGGAAGTTGGAACTGGATGGGCTTTAAGGTCCCTTCCAACCCAAATCATTCTATGATTCATTCTATTTTAAGACAGTATAATTATTTCAGCTCTTGCCTGTACGTAGGTGAACCACTAAATCAAGTAGATATTAAGTTTATCCAGGCACATTAACGCAAGCTTGATGCCTTAAGTATGTATAGAGAAGAGTGGCCTGGATTTAACTGGAAGTATTTTGGATTAAGACAATACCATCTAAACAGCGTTTTTAGCAGCAATAATACACACTGTATGTTACTTCCTCAAACTTCATATAGGAAAAGCAAGTCAGCAGGGGACTGTTTCTATGGGACATGCCCAGTGTCCAGAAGTTACACAAACCTTCACCTGAGCATTTCAGGTCCTCGCTGACATGCTATCTCCCTAAAATAGCAGGGAACTGGAATTAAAATAAAAGCATTCAAACTTTACTTTTTCCCTCCTCCCTCTTCTAAATACTAGACATGAAGAGTAGCTGTACTGCAGAGACCAAAAAGTAGATGTATTTATTTTTCATTCATTCCTTATCCAGAGTTCAAAGCTATAGCATATATAAGCTAAGCCACTGAGAAAGTGGTTGAAAAGCCAAGTTTTAGTATTTACAACACAGTATGAATAAAAGCTGTAAAGTTTACCTGATAAACAGAACTACTATATCAGTAATGGACTCACCTGGTTGTCTGGCCCTCTGGGGATGTGTAAGTGATGGAAGAAACACCAGCTTGGGCTACCAGTTGGGATCCATCGTTAAACTGGACCCACACTGCTCCACTGGTCAGCTAATGAGAGAAAGTGCATTGCGGTTTGAGGACGTATAATGCAAAATATCATACTGAGAACACTTATAACTGAACGTAAAAGCTTTTCAGAATTGCTGAAGTGACTGGTAACTTGGTCAGCTTTCAAAGAGAAAGAGTGCATGTGGTCTGCTTTGGAGTAAGTTGTGTCACACAATCTCAAGGATCAGAATTCCTGAGATTTCAGACATACTGCTTCAGTCACTCTTTCTAATGGGAGTTAAAGAATGAATTACCACTCCTAAACAAAATTTAAATAGAACCAAACATAAAACAGAAGGCCCACTTGTGAAAATTCACAGCTATATACAGTTTGGAGTTTATGTATAAAGGCACCCTTTCACTGCTTGGGTGAGAACCTGACTTGATCTGGATTGCAGAGAAATGCTTTTTAAATTAAAGCTGGTCCCACAGAAAAGCAGAGGAAAAAATCTCTGTCGGGAAACAGCTTTTCTTGTACAAACAGATACATTCTTCTTGTTGAGATCTGGTACATCTGCTGAAAATGCTTTGTCCTGGCACCTCTACATCCACACTTGTGAAAAGACAGAAGTTTAATGGCTTCAGTTGTTTCCTAGAGTTCAATTTAAATGACAGAAGACACTGATATAGGCAATAATGACCACAGGAAAACTGTGGTAGCTGAAACACTCAACTATTACTTTTGGCTGCTTCTACTTATGTGGTTCACCATGGTATTTATCTAAGTTGCTTAGTAGAAAGAATCTTTCCAAACAACAATTCTTGGATTTCAACTGTAGCAGAGCAACACCAAAGGTGTTCCTCACAAATGAAGTTTAGTGTCTTAAAAATATGTATCTCAAGTTTAACGTGAAAAAATGACCAAACTTCCCTCCTGTATCAGTATTCATGTCTCACCTGAGAAGCCCAGCCAACGTTTTTCACAAAGACTGATTTTAAAAGCTGAGCAGAATTCGGACTGCACTCCGTTTGGTGAACAGAAGAGCACGTAGTTTCAACAGCGTTAGTCATAAATGCAGAGTTTTCATATGCCACCACCTAAAACCCAGAAATTACAGGTTAACAGCCTCACTATTAATCCAGCGGATAATGTACCGACTACAGTGGTCAATTACTACTTGTTTTAATCTTTCCACAGAGACAGATTTGGCCTAGATGCTTAATTTAACAGTGCTACGTTATAAGAACACAACAGCATTTCATGACACTATATTATGACAGTTTCTCAATCACTTCCCTCTACTCACAAAGAAATTGCTTTCCCTGAGCAGGTTTTTTCTACTTAAACTCTGTGTTTCCTTATCTGACTGTCCATCTTCAGGAAAAGTGTTCAGCACATGTTAGACTACAAAACAGCCCTCACTCAGATGAGACCTTGACAAAAAGATATTCCTATTAATAGGAAACTAGATATTAAACACTGATAGAAGAGTTCTATGGCACACAATCTGTTATAGGTTTAGAGAGACAAAAGCGATGAATCAAGAATAACAGAGGATCAAACTCTGGAAGACTATCGGACATCACCACTGCTACCATCTAGAAGGAACAGGGCTGCTTCTATGTAAGTTCTACTACCCAGATACCTCCCCTCCCACAGTCACAGGTATGACAGATATGAGAGTATGCTTAGCAGGATTTATGATTCAGGGTTCATTCAACAGATGCAAGTCAGGGAATGTCTCTGAAATAAGAGAGCTTGGTGAGGAAAGAAATCAGGATCCTAGTTACAGGAACCTGAAAGAAACAACAAGCTGTACCCTGGGACATGCAGATCTAGGTCAAACAAAGAACCTGACAAAAAGAGTCAAGAGTAACATGGAAAGGCAACCAGCTACTGTGTTATTGTGCTTAGAAATACATACTTCAGAAGAGAAAGAAACAGTGAAAATCTTAAAGACCTGAATGTTTGCTATATGGCAAATAAAGAATGAGTCTGACTGCTATACCCTCAGGTCAAACCTCCGACCATGGGTAACTTCCTCAGTGTGAAAAAATCAACACCAGTACTGAAGCCCTAAAGCATTTCTGTTGCCAGGTTCACAGCAGTCAAGTGAAAACAGACAGATTCTGCACCAAGGACAAGTGCTACACAATCAAAGAAGAGAGCTGCAGACCCAGAACACAAACAACACAGACTACATAAACTCAGTGTGCTAAGTCCTCCATGTAATTTAGTCAGCTGAGGATGCTGCATCAGGGCTGTGATGCAGCCATTGAAGCTCGGTGGGTCTTCTAAACAAGTTGGAAGACATCGCACACAAAGCCTTGTTGGCTACACATAAATACAGCCACGCTTCTTAGACACACCAATGCTTGGCTACTTCAGAACAACAGCCTCAAGCAATGATATCCTTAGTGACTACCATTTGATACAAAGGGGGCACATATGAGCTCTCCAAAACAAATTGCAGACTGTGCTGCGTAACTTGTAGTTTTCAAGTTGTATTCCAAGGACTCATTTCTAGTACAGTTTTGGAGGTTTTTGATTTTTCAGATGATCCTACATACATGTCTAGAGAAAAGCAACGAAGCCGGTGAAGGGTCTGGAGAACAAGTCTTGCAAGGAGTGACTGAGGGATCTAGGAGAAAAGGAAGCTGAGGAGAGACCTTATTGCTCTCAAGAACTACCTAAAAAGAGATTGTGGAGACGTGGGTTTTGGTCTCTTCTCCCAAGTGACAGGACAAGAAGGAATGACTTTGAGCTGCATCAGGGCAAGTTTAGATTGGACATTAGGAAAAATTTCTTCACTGAAAGGGTTCTCAAGCACTGACAGAGGCTGCGCAGGGAGGTGGCTGAGTCACCATCCCTGGAGATATTTAAAAGGTAGGTAGACAAGAGATTGCAGACATGATTTAGTAGTGAACAGGTACGGTTGGAGTTAATGATCTCAAAGGTCTTTTCCTGTCTAATAACTCTATGATTCTGCCTTCAGATATCAAAAGTTCATTAAAATCAACGTTAACATTTCTAGCCAAGAAGCTCACAAATGGCCAAGAAAAGCTTGTCCATAAAAATGCGATTCCTTTAGTTCAAATAAAACAACACTACTCCAATCCCCATGGGACAGCAGTCTTCAGTGCATGTATTTATGTACTTACAGGAGGACAGTTTGGAGCTTGAATGGGAGCAGGACTGACAGCTACATTTCTATCCAGTGTCATAACTTCTTTTGGACAGTTTTTATCGTCCAATAACGGAGGTGCCGCAGCCTGGGGTGATTCAGTACTGCCAGGTTTTCTGAAAAATAACAAATTGGGAAAAGGTTTGTCCAAAAGAGACTCAAACAAGTGAGGAGAGAGGTTTTTTTATTTACCGCAGACTGTCCATGACACTCAATAGTTCTTCTGCAGAGTTGTTTTACACATACTGTTAGCCTGGTTTGGTTTAGATCCACATTGCATGGTGTCTTGGTTCCAAAGGAGACTTTGCAGGTGCAAAATAAGGTGTTCATACATGCTGCCAAGTTAATGTTTACCTTGATAATGAATATGATCACCTGTCAAACAACACTGACCTCTGCAAACGTCAGCTACTTACACTGCTTAGTGGGAGTATTCAAATGCAGAAGTATTTTCAAGGCAAAAATATTACCTTCCAACAATTATTGGAAAAAATGGAACACTTCCACTCCTTTTTTCTTCTTCTAGAACAGCAGATTCCAGTGCAAGGCATATACGATGTCCCTACAATTAGAAGGAGATTAAGTTTTTATTGGAGAGCAGTAGGACCATTTCTTGCATGTTCAGCATGGCAGAAGAGCCTACACAAGGAAATGCTTTTTTCAATAGTAGTGAACGTTGATAATAGCTTTTTGTATTGCACTCCATGAGTGCAGCTGTAACACAGCAAGATTCCCTTGTAACTTCAGCACAGCTATAATTATACTCTTAATCACATCTCCCCTTTCAGCATGACCAGATTGGTGACTAGAAGACCCTTGAATTCTGTTCTAGAAAGTGATAGAACACAAGGATGAGTAAATAAGAAATCTGCGTTATATTTTACTGTTTCCTAAGCTCACAACAAAAAGATCACTCTGGGGGCTGCTAACTGGGTGACACAAAGCAAGAGATGGGGAGCACAGCAGGCAGGCCAGTTAAACACCTGGCAGGGTTCTGTGGTTTTTTGGGGAGGTCATTTTTTTTGTGGTGTTTTTTTCTCTTTTTTTTTTTAAAGCTTACATAAACATCTTCATCTGTTCTGTTTAATCCTTTCACCAGGATTACCTGCTTTACACATATGTAAGAAGTTCCCCCAGCAGTCTTATCTGCGAAGCATTGTTACTGTTACCTCTACATTGCTATTCGCTCTTCCAAAAACACATTTTACAATCCCTTCTTATTAGTGTAACAAAAAATATGAAAAGTAACACCAGAAGGACATTTGTGAAAGGGAAGCTGAATTTTCAGAAAGTTGTTTTGCCCTGGGAAAGGCCTGTATAAAACACTTCACCTCATTTGCGTGATCCATATATACTTGTATTTCCTTCTTCAAACCTGCTTCACTTTCTCCTTTCAAAGTGAAGGATTTCCCAGATTTTTCGATCACACGAGTTATTCCAGCTGTCTTGTGTATCTTTGCCCCTGTAGAAAATGTAAAAGTTAATGTGAATTTTATAAAATACCAGCATCTATTATACCGATTTCTGCCATCGGATTCTAGTCTACAAAAGTGTATCTTGCAGACTTCATTACTAAAAGAATAAAATCACTCCTGCATGAGCTCTGTGTCAAGCAGAAACAAAAAGCCACTTAAACTGGGATGGTGACATTAAAGAATGCCCTCTACTAAAGATCAACTACTTAAATGGGCTGTATAATGCTTTTATTAACTATTTTAAGAACTACCTTTCTAAACATTAATCCGAGACAGAAGTTAACATCCAAGAGCAGGTTAAACAGGTTCTATGGGTATTTGACTAGTTTTAAGGATTCCCATTCTTTCAATTCCACACTGGATCACAGAGCTGTTGAGTCTTACTTTTTGTCACAAATTCTATTGGGGGATGCATGTGGCAAATCAAAACAGCTGATGGGAGTCAACAATGCGAAAACAATTGCTGCTGTCAATTCATTTATGAAGGGCAAAGTGGGAAAGGGCAGGCATTGCTTCCTTCATGAGTGCTCCTGGTAATACTATTGCTTCAGCTGGAAAGCAGGGATGGACTTTTCACTAAGCAGGTTAACTATCACATAAATGCAAAGAGCTCAGGCATAAAAACAAGGTGTAATTTACATAACACTTAGCAACATGTGCTCACTGGAGATATCCGTAAGGAACTACTGAATAATAAACTGATCCACAAGTGGTATTACAGAATAAAGGTAGAGTAGCAAAAAAAAAAAAAAAAAAATTAGTATTTTCTTCTGCTCCTGTGCTTGGCGCTGGTGAGGCCATACCTCAGATCTCATGATTAGTTTTGGGCCTCTCACTACTAGAAAGACACTGAGGTCCTGGAGCACAACCAGAGAAGAGCAACAGAGCTAGAGAAAGGGTTGTAGAACAAGTCTTATCAGGAGTGACTGAGGGAGCTGGGACTGTTTAGCCTGGAGGAGGCTGAGGGGAGACCAACTGTCTACAATCACCTGAAAGGAGGTTGTAGCAAGGTGGATCTTGATCTCCTCACCCAAATGATAGGATAAGAAGGAATGGCCTCAAGCTGTGCCAGGGGAGGTTGAAATCAGACATTAGGAAAAATTTCTTCTCTGAAAGGATTATTGGGCACTGGTAGGGGCTGCCCAGGGATGTGGTTGAGTCACCATCCCCAGAGATGTTTAAAAGATAGATAGAAGAAGTGCTCTGAGATATGACCTAGGTACAGTTGGACTCTATCTCAAAGGTTTTTTCCAACCTAGGGATTCTATGATTCTCCAATCTGAAGTGTTAAAGCTGCACTAAAATATTGTCAAACATTGAACATGCTAATAATTTTTGGTGAGTTGCAAAACTGAACACCTACCATCATAAAAACAAACTTCAACATCCGCAGAGGGTGAATTTTCCATCAACATGCATTTGGCATATCTTGTGTAGAATGTAACTTTGGGGGTTTTTGTTCTTACCAACTGCACAAACTTGGCTGCATACTGGTATTTTTTCCAGTACTTTTCTAAAATAGATAAATTTAAAAATTTTAGCAAAAAGTCATCAGATTAAACACTTCGTACCAGATTGTGGAGAGTTTAAAAAAAGATGCTTGATAGCTGAATGTGATGAGTAATCTTTAGATGCTTTACAAAACTATGTTCAAAACCACTGACTGACTTCCACCAACTTTTAGAGAAGTGTGCATCTTCAATAGCTTCACTCGCAGAGCTTCTGTTAACATACTTCAGAACCTAAACAGCATCGTAAAGCACTGCATATATCATTTAACTAGATAGCATGGTTCAGCTTGCTTCAGGTAAAACCTGGTTTTAATCTCTACTACAGAAGCCTGCTTGTCTCTTAAAACTTAGTTACCTATTTGTATTTGTTCTTCAACTATCTATATTTAATACCTTATACACTGTCAATGCTTTTCAACACATTTTTCCTCTTCCTCCCCCCCTAGTTTGTATTAGGATGCACAAAGTAAAGCTGCTGTTTAAAAAAAAAAATGACCCTATAATATTCCTTCCACCCATATTTTAAATCAATTTTCAATATGAATGAGATGAAAGCTTTCACTTTAGTGCACTAGATCATAAAGGGGCAAGAGACTCCTTACAACTTCCATACAAAATGAATTAAAACCTGTGGGCTTACACTTTACTGAAGTCTCAAAAAACGCTTTCCAGTTAAACTGTAGCTTGATTATTATACTGAAAGGACTTTTCACAATTACTTGAAACGTAGTAGCTAAAAGCTAAAAAGTCTCTGGCAAGATTCATGTAAAAATCATATTAATGAACATAATTTTAAAAGAAATTTGAGTTTACCTGGCAAGTTGTAAAAATTGTACATACAGATGTCTTCAGGAGGAGCAGGAGGCCTGTCATCAAGAAGGAAACCTCTTCCTTCATTTGGATGATAAACTACAATCTGCAAAAGGAGGGAAAATGGGTTTACACAGTTGCAAGCTACATCAGGACTCCCTACTTTTAACAGGTATGGAAAAAAGTCGCAGTTTAATAACTAATTTACCATGACCCTTCTATTCCTCTAAGTAAGTATTTAACAGCAGCAGTTTTTTTAACAGTACTTCACATGTTCCAAAAGTCAAATCCAATTTTGCTCTGAAATAATAGCTTGCTACCTATATTTGCTACCTATACACTACACGCAGGGAAAAGGAGTTTGCAGCTGTGCATATATGAACATTGCACTTCCCAACAACTCCTGAAATGAAAATAAGAAAAGAACAAGATAGTCTAAGCTCTCTATATACAATGGTGAAGAAATTGGAAACACTCACCTCATTTCCATCACAAGATATTCTAAGAACTTCTTTCACAAGTTCTTGTGAATGGTGTTCTTTTAGAAACTCCATGCACACTTCCCCAGTATCAAGAATGCTCACCTAAAAGGCATTAAATGCAAAAGGTAAACAGGACAAACTTTACTTTCTGGCAAGATATTTCTTTCTACAAACACCTTTCAAAAAAAACCTATTTTTTCTTCTTTGCATGCGCTGCAAACTTATAAATGTTTCTTACAATAACTTTGGCTGTTAGAGTTATGAAAACCAAATGCTACTTAAACACAACTTAAAGTTAAAAGCCTAGACAGTGAGGGAGTGGCTTCTTAAGCAACAAATCAAATGAGGACAGGCCTGCTCTATTATGTTCTTCTTAAAAAACAGATTGGAGGGGCGGGGTGACATATGACAGGACAAGCAAGACAATATGAAATGGATCAACAGACAAAAGGGTGATACCAGAAACAAACCAAACAGAAAATGTATGGGATCAGCAAGGATTAACAGAATTGTTTTGCCTTCCTACCCACAAGACATGGAAAAAGCACTACAGGAAAAAGCTTAATTTTTCACTCAAGCAAGACTTGTAATTTTTAACCCAGTTATTTATCTAAATAAAAGTCTTTGATGAGTCTGACATAGTTGAGCTTATATGCAACTGTGGAGCAGTACAGAGGTTTTATAGAATGACCCATGTTGTATGGGACCCACAAGGACCATTGAGTCCAACTGCTGTCCCTGCACAGGACAACTCTAACATTCATACCATATATCTGAGTGCATCACCCAAATGCTTTTTGATGTTGTCAGGCTTGGTGCTATCACTGTTTCCCTGAGGAGCTGTTCCAGTGCTCCACCACCCTCTGAATTAAGATTTTCCTAATATTTTCCAACCTAAATCTCCCCTGGCACATCTTCCTGCCATTGCATCAGGTCCAGTCATTGATCACCAGAGAAAAGAGATCAGCTCCTGCTCCCCCTCCTCCCCTTGTGAGGAAGCTTTAGGCTGTGATGAGGTCTCCCCTCAGTTTCCTCTTCTCTAGGCTGGAGACACCAAGTGATTTCATCTGACTTCCCCTCTACACCCCTTTTGGCCTCCTCTGAACAGTGGCTTTATATCTTTTTTACATTGTGGCACCCAAAATTGCACACAATACTTGACATGGAGCTTCATCAGCGTGGAGTAGAGCAGGATGCTCCAATCCCCTGACCAGCTGGCAATGCCATGCTGGATGCAACCCAGGACACGGGTGGCCCTCTTGGCTGCCAGGTTCACATTCAAAAGTGGGAACTGTAAGAAGCAAATATGCATTTCTTATTTGCTATGATTGCCTACACTTTCTTTGCTTGTCAAAAGCAAAGCCAAGTCACCGTTTGCAGGAAGTGACCCTGAGTATTCCATATGCAAAAACTAAGACATCTCTCTTTCATAACTTTACATTATTATAGATTAAATTTTCTAAACTCAAATACTTTGAGTTTACCAAGTGATTTTTAAGAGACAGATACGCTGTATTTAATATTTAATTTGTTTCCATTTATGAACTGACACATACCACTGCATTTTTTGTCTTTTGCCTGATGGGTTTTAGCCTGAGAGCATTGAGAGGTGACACTATACTTTGCAGCGTAGGTTTCTGATGTGTTGATGGTTCTTTGCCCCATGTTTGGTTTTGTTCTGAAGTTGGCCAAGGACCACTCATAGGAGATGGCTGAATGTTCTCAGACTTGCAGAGAACTCCAGTGATGTATTTCTTTGGGTTTCTCTGGTTTAAAGAAAGAGGACAGTCGATGGGTACATCCTGATTCCTTAAATCTTTTAAGGTGTTCCATGCATTTCTTGATGCATCTTGCTGTGCATCCAGGTGATACCGAAAACCTCCATGTGCGTTGCTGTTACCAGATAGGTCTGCAAGTGGTCTCAACGGAGCTGAAAGCATCACAAAGGTACATTGGAAGATTTAGAGTCACAGTCAGTCACAAGAAAAAAAAAAAAGCTATTATGTATTTTAAAGCTTTACCAAATATCATCTTAGGAGGCTTGTGCAAGTATGGAATGGGATTTCTTTAAACCTAATTCCAAATTATTAGGCTATAAAGCTTTACAACGCTTTCGTACTACACAATACCAGTGCTAACAGAATCCCAGTGCTACTTAAACTGTTATTAGATTTCAGTTACGACGCCTTTCAGCCTCAGCACATATCAAATCAAGTGCCCAAACTGTTTATGAACAAAATACAATTTAAAAAGGATACTTCAACAAAAGTTAGTTTCATCTGTTGAAACACAGCTTACTTGCCATCCAGATAACTACCAGTACTATGTTTCATTTAGGTTTCAGCTTATCTAATCAGTTTTTCAGCATCAAGAAGAGGCTTTAGTACTCAAGATGAAAAATGCATGCTCCAAATCCCTTCTTTTATTCCACTTGTCACTCGTTAAAAGACAAAACTCTACTTTTTATATTCACACCTCCTATAACTGCTTGATATTTGAGCCCCTGATCAACTTTCACCTGACCCACATGAATACCACACTCCTCCTGCCATGTTGCACAGCAGTTGAGAAGGGACCAAAAATTAAATAGGATTATTCAGACCATGCCATACGAGTCCAACTCCCTGTAGATAGGAAGAGGAATTGTCCAGTAATATCAAAACAAAAAAGGCTAGAACAGATTTGTGATTTAGTTTTATGATTAAATTACATTATTATAAATGATGTAATACAATCCATAACAAAGCACCTCCTTTCCATCTGTGCCTTTTGTCCTTTCCTCCATCCTCTCCTTCTGCAGCTTCATTATCTTTCTCATTCACCAAGGTCCCATTTTCCCTTAAGGTGTGTTTGCACAACTACATTAACCCAGCTTTTGAGTCTCCGGCCAATTTTTTTGTCTCATATTTACAAATGTTTCAGGTCACAATTGAATCATTATAGCAGGTTCTAGAATTGCGTTTTCCTCAATTTTGGCCTTTTTATTGCTAAAATACTAGTAGAAGAGAATGACCTCAGTTTAGGAAGTTAAATAGTTAAATCCAGTGTACTAGTTCTTTGCTTTTATGAAGGCAGTTACATATAGTTCATTATATCAACCCAGTGACTCAGGAGGAACACTAACTACAAAACCTTCTAAAATTAATTCCTATCTCAGGAAACTAAAGTTGTAGCGCTTAGCGCACAAGAGAACAAAACAATGTTTTCAAGGGAGTATTTGTTGCTTAGGAATGACTCTACAGATTAGCAATACTGAAAGTCATTTTGCCTCTTTCAGTATCTGTGTCAATTTTCTTGCAGTGACAAGCACAGACTCCCCTGTGCTTTTCATTCTGACAAAAAGCCTGTTTGCAGTAGCCTCTTAATATCCAACTGCTGTTATTTTGGATGCCAGCATTGCTCTCTGGTATTACAGTTACTAGGCCATACAGATAGTCCTTCTGTCACAAGTTTCATGAAATAAGATAGAGAAAACACACAGAAACATTTGCAAGTCCGTACTGGAGTGCAAAAAATGTACAACCCACTAGTAACACACCGTTTGTTTGCATGCTTCCAAGCCACTGCTGCATTGTTTCAGCCTGGGGCTTCTGTTCTAACAAACCAACCTGGGGCTTCATTGGGTAGAGATAGTTTGAGCTGCAAAATAAAAATTACACATGTAATCCAGATTACATCAATGACACTTGCACAACCTAAGTTAGAATGTTACAGTTGCAGAAACCACAACAGCTTTGGAACATTTAAAAAAATGCAGGTAGCATTCTGCAGCTCTAGAGTGCATATAATATTTTTAAATAGGGACCGTTTACTAGGTAAAGCATATAAAAATATTGTTTCCAAATGGAATGAAGAGTTATTACCAAATTTTAGCACAAATTTTAAGCCTGTTATGACTCACTGGTAGACTCTTGGAACTGAAATAAAAAGCCTCTGGTAATGCTGCCAGCAGAAGCTGGTCTTATAACCAGTCCTTAATTCACACTATAAGAAACAACCTCAGAGAAGTTGACAAGGCTGATGCCCATGACCCCAGTGGATCTCATTCAGCATAAGAAATACACTGCTGAAATACAGAGGCAATCTTATTGCCTAAAATAATTTGGTTTTATGTAAAGTACAATAAATCCCTAAGACTATAAAAATTTTCTTACCAGCTTTTTAGACAGTGACATACACAGCCACAAGTGAACTCAAGCTATAATCCACACATGGAACAAAGAATACACAGAATAACAGTTACTGCAGAATCACTGACCAATTGTCAATTCATGCCATGCTCCTGTGAGGTTTTCTCCCTCTTCAGTCTATACCTTTCTTTTTGTGATGATCACTGCTTCAGCATTGGCAAAGACTCACTTACGGCAGTCCATCTGCCCTCAACAAAGTTCAGATCGTTATCTTTGCGTGTTATTTTCCCTTCTGGCATGCCATCACCTAATCTTATGCTTAATTTGGGTTTCCTTTACCTTGCCCAAGCACAACAGAAAGAAAATCCCAGAGTAGCAAATAAATACATGGCTCATCACACTCTGGATGCCTCCTACCTTTGTCTGTGTCTCTTCTACAATGAAGAATCAGCAAGGCTCTCCACAATTACCGTGGGGAAATACTTGACTTGCTGCACATGGAAATAAGTTAATGATAGAGAACTACCAGGATAAATAAAAGATCTATCTAGCTGATGTGCTGCATCTAGGAGCCTGAAGACAGGGACAGCAAGGAGGTAAAGCTCCATATAGCAACAGCATCAATTATCACCCTTTCCTGTTTGGTATCCTCACTACAAGTGTAGACACATTTGGCACTTGTTACATCTTAGTTACAGGAAAAACCACACATTTAGCACACAAGGCAGTGCTAAATTTCATCTTAATAAAAACTGATTCTTACTGTGGTTGATCTTTTACAGGTGGAGATATTTGCCCTTCAAATGAGCCAGAACTACTAGAAGTCTTCTCCTTAAATATTTCTCCTATATTAGTATAGCTGTTTGCAGGTGGGAAACATTCCGTATTTTCCCTTGTTCCTACTTGAGGCTTGGAAAGCAGTTCCATAGAATGGCATCTCTCAACAACATTCAATATGCCCTGAGTCTGACCGCCAGATCTATCTGAAGAGTGGGCTCTTCGGAGGTAGCGTGAATGGGGTCTCTCTTCAGCAATCTGCATGGTTCTTCCCCTGCCAGTTACGCCAACTTCTTTCTCCTGAATTGCCCACTGATGAAAAGAACCGCTTCCATCGACAGATGGAGCACTGCCAGAATTCTTGGTTTTAGGAAAAAAAGTAATTTTATTTGGGAGAGGCTGTCCAACTAACAGCTTCTTTTCCTTCAAGCAGCCACTGGTACTGATGTTGGAAGAGCCTGTGAAGGTTGTAGAGATGGTAGCATTTCCACTGTCCATGGAATCTTCTGAAGTTCCCGAATCTTTACTCCGTGCAGAGCTACACCTAGACATAAAAGGATGATCCAACACTGAGGAAAGACTCAAACGATCTGCTGGATTTTTGCGAAGTAACCTATGTATAAGGTCTTGTGCCTCTCTCGATAAAAAGGCTGGCATCTCATAATCCGCTAACACTACTTTATTCAGCGTGTTCTTGACTGTGTCAGTGTCAAAAGGTGGCTTTCCGATAAGGAGAGTGTAAAACATACAGCCCAGAGACCACACATCAGATTCTAGTCCATGTGGACTCCTCGTAGCTATCTCCGGAGAAATGTAGTTTGGAGTTCCACACATGGTATAATGCTTTTCATGAGGCATTTTCAGCTGAGTTGCCAGTCCAAAATCAGCAATCTTGATGTTCATATTATTGGTGAGTAATATGTTAGAAAGGGTGAGGTCCCGGTGCAGTATTCCATGAGAATGAAGATACAGCATACCCGTGATAATCTGATGCAAGAAGTGTCGGGCTGTCAAAACACAAACCCAGATATTTTAGTCAAATAAGTGAAATCACAGCTGTGCAAGTAACAACTTTTTGAAGTCTGCTACTATCTTCCTTCCCTCCCCCCCTTAAATAATGAGGATGTTACAAGGATGTTTAAGTATTATGCTAATGAGACTGGAATTAATATTCTGCCTTTTGCTTTAAGTAATACAGCACACCTGCGTTCTAAGATAGTCCATGAAAAAAAGCGTTCTGTAATACAGCAATTGTATTTGATTCTTTGACCTCAGAATAACGTAAGCAGGACTGGAGATATTTTTGAATGGCCTAGTTTTTTTTCAAAATGAGGAATTTAAAAAGTTAAGCTGCTCCACACTTTCAGAAACAGCAAATGCACAAAATCCAGCAACTTCACTATGTGTAGCTTACAGAATACAAGAGACAACTTGGATTATGTTTGGTTTATCATTAGGAAAGTGGCAGGGCCATTAGTACTTCAATTTCTCAAAAACTTCCAAGTTCACAGCACTGGTGTAGTCTCTCTGTTCTATTCCATTACAAATTTAGGGAATAGTCAAGCATTTAACTTACAGCAGAGATAGACAAAACTCATCCAGGCTGAAATAGCATCATTTATTACAATGCTGCAATCCAGCAACTTTATGATTGATTCTTTCCAGAGCAATTTACAAACTACCTCCTCTTAGCAGAGGGCAAAGACTAGTGCATAACAAATGTCCATATTAGAATTTCTCCTTAGTTGCCAGTTGTTCGGTCTGGAGAAGAGAACACTCCCAGGAGGCCTTATTGCAGCCTTTCAATACTTAAAGGAGGCTGATAAGAAGCATGGGGAAAAAAACATTTTAGCAGGGCCTGCAGCAACAGGACAAGGGGTAATGGTTTTAAACTAAAAGAGAAGTTTAGACTAGATATTAGGAAGATTTTTTTTTGCTGAGGATGGCGAAACACTGGCACAGATTGCCCAGAGAGGTGCCCCATCCCTGGAAACCTGAGGTCAGGTTGAATGGGGCTCTGAGCAAATTCACCCAGTTGAGGATGTTCCTGCTTACTGCAGGGGGTTGGACGGGATGACCTCCATGGTCCCTTCCAACCCAAACCACTCTACTGACTCTAAATAAAGCAAACTAGAATCTGGAAGGCTTTCTAATTGATCACATGTAGTACAGTAATACTGATGTGAAGAGGCTTTGCAACACAAAGAAAGCAAATCTGTGGGTGTGAAGTTGCCAGTTTTCCTCTGTGGAACTTCCCAGTCTTGACCTATAACATCAGTTTATGTGCAATGATAAACTTGACCTTCTATACACCTCTACCTTCTAACTTTGCCATCTATTTTAATTAAAACCCAAAATAGCACAAGCTACTGTAAAATGGCATAAAGAGAAATAAAAGCATACAGAAATTCAAGTAAGGATATGTACTTGTCATTAATCTCTAGACTGTCACTTATCAGAAGATTCTAAGCTATACAAACCAGTTCAAAGTGATGGTGATTTTAAATATCCTTCCACTAGAATTAAACATTGAATAAGCCAAAACATTAAAGCAAAGAGTTACGCAGAAAAAAAAAAGAGCACCTTCATCTTCTGAAAAGGGTTTCTTCCTGTTCTTGATGTATCTGCTCATTTCACCATTGTGACACATCTCAAGTATCAAGTATACGTAGTTGCTATCTTCAAAGTAGTTATAAAGCTAGAACATAGAACCACGAGGCATTAAAAAATGTTTTGTAGGCTATACAGCAAGTCACGTACACAGCCCTCTCTACAAAAACATGATTCTTACCTCAAGTATAGATGGGTGCTTTAGCTGACAATGTATTTTCACCTCATTTTGAACCCTCTGTACCATTCCAACTTTGTGCATGGCTTTTTTATCTATCTGTAAATGGATCACAGAATATTTTTCAAGCATTGCAACATGATTACATACATGTTAGTTTAAAGTGACCTTGCAATATAAGATATTCCATGCCTGTTTGCCTGAAAATTTACATTATAAGCAACTTTTCACATAGTTGAACCTACTACATGCTTTCATCCATCAAGTATGACCAATAAATGGGGAACACACAACTGGATGAAAGCAGAGAAGTGTAACATTTTCAATACCAACACTAATTAGAAAACTCTCTGAAATATTTAAGCACAGAAACCAAATTCTGATTTTGTGCAGAAGATATGCTGAATATAGTTAATACTAAAAATGTGACCAAATAAAAGTATTATAGCTAAATGAATGTGGCAAACACGACACCTGTGATATGTAAGTTTCCTTCACTCAGCTTATCCTGGTGGTGAGGGAAATTTTTCATCACATTTTTTCCAGGACCTCTCCAGCCACGTGGATTTTAAATGAAGTTTTTGTGGTCAAAAATTTCTGAATTAGAACTTTAGGACTGATTGGCCACCAACTGTTGAACATGTGAACTGAAGTTCTAATAGCCTTGTAATTTCTCCTAGTTATCAATGCAGTCCATTTGGTCATGCTGCATCTTTCAGGATCAAACCCTAATTTAAATATCAGTTACACACAAATAAACAGTCAGGGCCTGAATGCCCAGCCACACAATCGCGACCTGTTGAGACTTGCAGTCTCTTGGAAGACCGAGACTTCCTTGGCTGGTTGCCTTACCATTTTGATAGCCACTTCCAGGCCGGTTTTCAGGGATACTGCTCTGTAGACCCCTGCGAAGGAGCCCTTCCCCAGGAGGTTCCCCACTTTGAAATCCTGCAACACAAACAAGCCATCAGCCCTAACCCAGGCTTTGAAGCCTCCCTCCCTGTTCAGGGCTCCCTCCCAGAATTTGTGTACCCCACATGCCTAATGTGGAGCACAAGAGATAGGGTGCCCCACACCCTCATGCTGGGGCAGCCTCCTTCCAATGCAGAGCCCCAGAAATGGGGTGCCCCACGCTCCACTGCTGGGCAGCTTTCCTCTCTATGCAGAGCCCCAGAGAAGAGGTGCCCCATGCCTCAATGCTCAGGCAGCCTCCTTCTCTATACAGAGCCCCAGAGATGGAGTGCCCCACACACCAATGCCAGGGCAGCCTCCTCCCAATGCAGAGCACAAGAGATGGGGTGCCCCACACCATAATGCTGAGGCAGCGTCCCTCTCTACACAGAGCCCCAGAGACGAGATATCCTGCATCACCAGTGTGAAGCCCCAGAAATGAAGTGCTCCACGCCCCGATGCTGGAGCAGCATCCCTCTCTATACAGAGCCCCAAAGACAGGCTGCCCCACACCCTCATGCTGGGGCAGCCTCCTCCCAATGCAGAACCCCAAAGATGGGGTGCCCCACATCACCAGTGCAGAGCCCCAGAGATGGAGTGCCCCAACCTCTGATGCTGGGGCAGCCTCCCTCTCTATATAGAGCCCCAGAGATGGGGTGCCCCTCATCCCTGCTGCAGCGCTCCAGAGATGGGGTGTCCCACTCCTCGATGCTTGGGCAGCCCCTTAAGTACCCCAGGGGTACCTGGATGGAGCTTCCCGGGGCACGGCAACAGCAGTCGGCGGCAGAGCCGCACGGTCCCCTCTGTGGCATCGTCGTCCCCATCCCGGTGGCTGTCCTCCTCTGCCCACCGCGGCTGCCTTCCCGCCGTGTCTCCCGCGGGACGAGAGGCACCCGCCCCCCGCTCCCATGGCAGCCCCCGCCGCAAACACAGCCTGCACGGGGGCTTTTGGGGCTGTTACTGGTGCAGGGGCTGAGCTCTACGCCCGCCCAGCGAGGACGACTAAGTCCTCCCTCCCCCCTTCTCCCTGGGGACAGGGACGAAACCCTGGCCGGACAGGACAAGGACGAGCGGAGGTGGGGGGCTCAGGGAGGAGACGCACCCACCGCTCACTCTACCCTGGAGGTACAGGGAGGACACCCCCACACTCACAGAATCATAAAACAACCAGGTTGGAAGAGACCCATCGGATCATCGAGTCCAACTATAACTCATCCCCAAGGGGACAAGGACAAAGAGGAAGACGCTACGCCACCTGCCACCTCCTCCCCCAGGAGACAGGGGCGAGTCACCCACTCCGCCCCCAGGGGGACAGGGAAGAAGCCCCCACCCAGGACTGGGGGGGAAGGGGGTCAGTAAGGGGATGAGCCTGGGGGGTGGGGGGGAGCACAGGTGGAGGAACACAAACTCCTGAAGGGGGGACACAGGTGAGGGGGTCACGGGGAGAAAATATGAACCCCAAGGCGAGGGGACGCTAGCCTCAGGGCGGGGACACACACGGGGGACGCTGGCCCCTAGGAGGGGACGGGACATGGTGGGACGGGGACATGAGCCCTTATAGGGGGACAACACACGGGGAGAAGGGGGAACGGGGACACGAGCCCCTGGAAAGGTTTGGAGGTGAGGTGTATATAATGGAGGGATTGGGCATTGGGCACTGGAACAGGCTGCCCAGGGAGGTGGTTGATTCACCTTCCCTAGAGGTGTTTAAGGCACGGGTAGACGAGGTGCTGAGGGACATGGTTGAGTGTTTGATAGGAATGGTTGGACTCTTTGATCCTGTGGGTCTCTTCCAACCTGGTGATTCTATGATTCTATGAGGGAGACATGAGCCCCTACGGACGGGGGAGGGAACACGAGTTAAAGAGAGGGGACACAGGTGACAACGACCACAGGGACACAAGCCCTTAGGCTGGGGACACGAGCCCCTAGAGGAAGGGACAATACGGAGGAAGGGAACACACGAGCCCCTGGGAGGATCTAGGGAAGGGGGAAGGGGGGGGGGGATGTGGGGGGAGAGAGACACGAGCCCCTGGGGACGGGAACGAACACGAGACAGAGAGAGGACGCGCTGGGGGAACAGGGACACGAGCCCACGGGGGTGGGTGGTGGGAAGGGATGAGCCGTGGGGAGGGGACACCCACAAAGGGCCGAGCCCGCTGCAAATGGCGAGGCGGCCCTGAGGAAAAGGGGAGGGGCCCGCGCGCACCCCCCCCCACCTCTATTCTCTCGCCGATGCAGGTCGCCATGGCGCCGAGCGGCCAGCGCTCCGCTGCTGTAGCGCTTCCCCTCGTCGTCCTCGTCGTCCTGGTCGCCGCCCATCACGGCTCTCCCCGCTGCCCGCCTCGGCGCGGCCCAACTCGCGGCCGGGCCCGGCGGCCGCCGCCCGCCCCCCGCGCCTCCATTTTGAAAAAGCCCGCGCGCCGTTACCGCCCCGCCCCGCGCCGGAGCGAGGCTGCGTCTGACGTCATCGCGCGGGCGGGGGGGGAGGGGGCACCCGCGGCGGGAGGAGGGGGGAGGGAGAAGGGCGGGGCTCCCGCCCTTCTCCCTCCCCCCTCCTCCCGCCGCGGGTCCCCCCCCCCCGCGCGCGCGCTCGGCAGCCGTTGAGGCACGTGCGCAGGGCGGGAGGGGCGTGAGGAGGAGCTCTGAGGCAGCCCCGAGTCCAAGCCAGTCTTTCAGACGCTTCTGGGGGCGGTGGCTCCACCGCCTCCCTCTGCCAGTGCCCCATTGATTCATAGAATCATAGAACAACCAGGTTGGAAGAGACCCATCGGATCATCGACTCCAACCATTCCTGTCAAACACTAAACCATGTCCCTCAGGACCTCGCCTACCTGTGCCTTAAACACCTCCAGGGAAGGTGAATCAACCACCTCCCTGGGCAGCCTATTCCGATGCCCAATGACCCTTTCCGTGAAAAACCTTCTCCTAATCTCCAGCCGAAATCTCCCCTGGCGGAGCTTGAGGCCATTCCCTCTTGTCCTGTCCCCTGTCACTTGGGAGAAGAGGCCAGCTCCCTCCTCTCTACAACCTCCTTTCAGGTACTTGTAGAGAGCAATGATGTCTCCTCTCAGCCTCCTCTTCTCCAGGCTAAACACCCCCAGCTCTCTCAGCTGCTCCTCATAAGGCCTGTTCTCCAGCCCCTTCACCAGCTTTGTTGCTCTTCTCTGGACTCGCTCCAGAGCCTCAGCATCCTTCTTGTGGTGAGGGGCCCAGAATTGAACACAGTATTCAAGGAGTGGCCTCAGAAGTGCTGAGTACAGAGGGAGAATAACCTCCCTGGACCTGTCGTTCAATGTTGTTATCGGTGACCTAGATGAAGGCGTTGAGTGCACTCTCATCAAGATTGTGGGTGACACTAAACTGGGTGGATCTTATTGCTTTCTACACCCACCTGAAAGGAGGTTGTGGAGAGCAGGGTGCTGGGTTCTTCTGCCAAGTGACAGGGGACAGGACAAGAGGGAATGACCTCAAACTCCGCCAGGGGAGATTTAGGCTGGAGATTAGGAGGAAGTTTTTCACACAGAGGGTCATTGGGCATTGGAATAGGCTGCCCAGGGAAGTGATTGATTCACCTTCCCTGGAGGTGTTTAAGGCACGGGTGGATGAGGTCCTGAGGGACATGGTTTAGTGTTTGATAGGAATGGTTGGACTAGAAGATCCGATGGGTCTCTTCCAACCTGGTTGTTCTATGATTAAGAAAAAAATATTTCACAGAAAGGGTCATTGGGCACTGGAACAGGCTGCCCAGGGAGATGGTTGAGTCACCTTCCCTGGAGGTGTTTAAAACACAGGTGGATGAGGTGCTCAGGGACATGGTTTGGTGATTGATAGGAATGGTCGGACTCAATAATCCAGTGAGTCTTTTCCAACCTAGTGATTCTGTTAAGTGTAAATCTGCCAGAGGGCAGGGAGACTCTTTGAAGGGATCCGAACACGCTGGACCACTGGGATGAGTCCAATGACATGAGGTTCAACAAGGCCAAATGCCAGGTCCTGCACTTGGGACACAACAACCTTGTGCAGCTACAGACTAAGAGAAGTCTGTCTGGAAAGCTGCCTGGAGGAGAAGGACCTGGGAGTGTTGGTTAACAGTGACTGAACATGAGCCAGCAGTGTGCCCAGGGGGCCAAGAAGGCATCCTGACTTGTATCAGAAATAGTGTGGCCAACAGGAGCAGGGAAGTGATTGTGCCACTGTGCTTGGTTCTGGTGAGACCACACCTTAAATCTTGTCTTGAGTTTTGGGCCCTTCACTGCAAGAAGGACATAATAGTTGCTGGAGCCTTTCCAGAGGAGGGCAGTGAAGCTGGTGATGGGGCTGGAGCAAAAGTCTTATGAGGAACAGCTGAGGGAACTGGGGTTACTTAATCTGGAGAAAAGGATGCTGAGGAGAGACTTTATCACCCTATACGACTATCTGAAATATTGTAGCGAGGTGGATGCAAGTAGCAAGCGATAGGATGAGAGGAAATGGCCTCAATTTGTGCCAGGGGAGGTTCAGAGTAGATATTAGAAAAAACATCTTTACAGGGAGCAGTAAATCATTAGAACAGACTGCTCTTGGCTGTGATGAAGTCTCCTTCACTGCAGGTATTCAAAAAAATGTAGATATGGTGCTTCAGTACATGGTTTAGCATGCAGGGTGGGGCTGAGCTAATGATTGGACTTGACGATCTTAGAGGTCTTTTCCAACTGTAATGATTCTATGATTCTTCTCAGACACAATGTCTAGTAATGGAGACAGAAGGTGTTTGCTTCAGATGTATAGGCTGGAAACAGCAACAGGCTTAGGTGTAAGACTGCCAGCATGGCCCAGGCTTGGCACCCAGCCTTCTCCTTTAGGGCATCTATGAGGAGCAGCAGCTGCCACCACTTCACACACTGAGTAGCCTGTAACTGCACAAGAAACGTGCCCAGTTGATTCTAAATCAACCTCACCCAGGTGTTTGGTCCACTGAAGAAAGAAGTGCAAGCTGAAGCTTTAAACCCTCAGTTCCCAGTCTTTTCTTGAAGGTACATTGCTTTATTTTTTTCTCCAGATATCTGAAAAACCTTATACCAGTGAGGTTTTGGTTTTGAGGTTTTGGTTTTGGTGGGCTTGTGTGTGGTAGAGAACTGCAGTGTGTGTTGAGGACCTGCAAGGCTTGAACTGAATTTGCTTCTCTGATTGAAGAACCTGTTGTGGGGGGTCTTCTGATCTTAGGGCTGTACTGCCAGATTCAGTGATGTACTGGGAAAGCAGGATAACCTCAGCATAAACACAGCGTGAGATGATAACTAATTCTATCACCAAGTGCACTATGGAGCACTGAGCTGGACTCAGTGATTCTTTGTATGTAATACCTGCTCCTTGGATTCTTTTAGTACTGTTTCATATGAAATACAGAGTTTTTTGAATGCAGACTTAAATATGAAATTAATTGGGACAATGAGGAAGTTGTTTTGTTTTTGTTTTGTTTACTTATTTGGTTTTTTTTTTACTGAAACACTACAGTGCTGTAATAGAAAGTGCTTTTAATAGAAGAAACAGTGCTGCTGGGAACGGATTATGGTTTGTGATGTCCATCATCAGGTTGTATATCTCTTATAAAATGTGGGCATGGTATTTGGACCAGCATATATTAAGGAACATAATATAGGTTGCCCTTTCTTAGCAGATATACCATTTTCTTACTAACAGAATGTACGTATAAGCTGTGAAAGATTGTTAAAGTCGATTGGAACAGAGGGGGGAGCTGTCAGCACAGCAGGCAACGAAGAAGGGGATCTGTTCAGTAGCATGAATTTTCCAACTAGAAGATAATTCCTTTTTTTTGCTCTTAACAGGAGGTAGTGTAGTGTTCTTTTTTTTATGATCCAGGAGTGGAAAAAAGGGTACTTTGTGCTGTAATTATGAAACATTTTGCAGTATTTTTGAGACAGTCTTTTCTATTAAGGTCAGCATTCTCCTACTTGTATTGATCTTGACTCTTAATCTTTAATAAGTGGCTGCTTCCCTGAAAGCAGCGGGTTCTGTCAGCTTTTAATGATGCCCTTTAAGAGGCATATTCCTTTATTTAATTGCCTCGAGCACCAAAGACCCTGTTGTTTTTCTGAACTTTGCTTTTATGCTACATGTAACTGCAATAACATGTTTCTTTCCTCTAAGTGCGATACAATGTTGCTCTCTGCTCATTAGACGTCTTCATTTGCATAGACAAAGTTTATATTCTTGATGGGTTACAGTTGAATTCTAAAACTATAAAAATCAGGTTGTTTTGGAAGTAGAACCAGGAAGAGTTTGGATTGTCTTTAATAGATTATAGAACTATAAAGGAGTAGTCAAATTTTTCGGAGGGAGTTAGTAGCATGAAAAGGAGAGCAGATCTGTTGTATTTAACTTTATGATTCTCTGATAATATAGCACAGCTTTTCTGTGAGTTGTCTTCTTGTTCCATCACCTGTGCTTAGCATGCTCTTCTTGACATAAAACTTTTCTTTAACTTAAGGTACTGGTGTGTTACTGGGCAGAGTCCTGGGTGATGTACTTATTGGCAGGCCTCCAAACCCACCTCTTAATAGCAAACTCATCCTTTCTCAGGCTGCTGGTCCCCTTTAGCTTGGACTGAGTTTACTCAGGGCTGCCATTGTTTTATCAGTCTTAGAATCATAGAATCATTGTAGTTGGAAAAGACCTCTAGGATCATCAAGTCCAACTGTCAGCCCATTACTACTGTGCCTACTAAACCATCTCATCAAGTGCCTCACCTACACAATTTCTGAACCCCTCCAGGGATGGAGACTCCACCACTTCCCTGAGCAGCCTATTGCTTTTCAGTAAAGAAATATTATCTAATATCTATTCCGAACCTCCCCTGGTGCAACTTGAGGCCATTTAATCTTGTCCTATCACTTGTTACTTGGGAGAAGAGACCAGCTGATGTTGCTGTTGAAATCCACTCAGAGGTGGAAAGCAGTGAGATGAGGCTGAGTGAGGGGAAGTGCACTCTGTACCCTTTCCCTTCTGTTACACTGTAAAGGCTGATGAATCTTCAGTTTCCATAAGTGACTTTGAAACTACCAAGAGACCTTTCTGTGTTGTATGTAGAATAAATGATAAAATAAAATCCTGTAGCTACAGAAAAAGCGTTTCTCACGTTGCCTGTGTCCTTCCACTCCTTCATTTAGCTTTTGTTGATTATGTCACAGCAGTGATTAGACCTGGTTAACAGCACTTCATGTCTAATGTGAAACACAGCAGCATTGTTGTAACAGATGTATTTGTATGGGCTAGCTGCCTTCAGCTGATGCCAGGCATCTTTGATGAATTTTGTTTCTGTAGTTAAAGTGAATTTAAAACGCAAGGGAACCTCTTCAAGCTCCACTACCTAACCAGTTTGTTTACATTCTTATGTGCTTTTCTATTCCGAGCTTGTCCATTAAAAACAAAATTAATCTTTGGTCAAGTATGCCCTCAAACAATATTTAGACTCAACCAATACAGCGAACTGATGCAGGTCCCCTGCATAGAATAAATTTTCTCTAATTTTGGAGGAGATGTTTGCTTTCCCATTTCTTATTTTTCAACTAGTAGTTGAGTTGTTTGTTTAATTCTTGCTTGACTTTCAGATGCAGTGCTGTTTAAGCTGGTTGTAGCAGATGTGACTATTTGTTTCCACCCTCTGTTTCTTCCTCTGTTGTGTGGCAGGACTGTTCATGTGGCTACACATTGAACCGGATCAGGGAATTGGGTTTGACTGGGAAAAATATTCTTTTTATTATTATTATCCTGCCTTCAGAAATACACCACCTCATAAAAAGTTCGCTGGCTGTTTCGGTACTAGGGGTGTGCTCCCAAAGAATTACTCTGGCTACTGCAGGCTGGCATGTAGGATGCAAGGAAATGCATTGATTTAGCACTTTCCCTTCTCCAGAGTTTTCCAGCTTGTGACTGTAAACTTAAACAGTTCCCCTGCTGCCTGCCAACTTTCATTGTTGGAATAAAATACAGAGGTGGGTTGTATTCAAGCTGCATTTCCTTCTTGAGAGAAGGAGGCTCTTGGGATGTTACATGCAGTCATCCACTTCTTAATGAATGTAAAATGGATTGTGGATACGTGTGTGCATGTCAGTTGTTGAGAGTCCTTAAATATAAAATAGAAGCTGTGTGACTGATTAAATTGATCCGGTTAGTGGAGCTGTGCTACACTAACAGGCATCACTGGTTTGAGTAATGAGAATAGAAGATTAGCAAAATTAATAAGACTTCTGATTTAATTTCAAGGCTAGATTCTTAACCCAAACAGTGGTGAGAAACATTGTGTGAGTGAATTCATGTGGCAAATTATGACTGGCATATATTGATGTTGCGGGCACTCTTAATAGCTAACAGCAAAAGTAATGCTGCATGACTCTACAGAAAGCAAAGTTTATGGGTAGAGGTAATACCTTTTCATATTAGCCACTGCAGCTGGGGAAGTGTATGTGCTTCAGGGCACAGGCCGGTTTCTCTGAAGTCCTGTTGCACAGTGTGTAGCACGTTTGGGGTTGTGTTGTAGTTAGCAGGTTATAAATAGGAAGTCTTCTGAAGATGATCATGTTTCTTGCATAAGACTGGGAGGCAGATTGCATTGTTTAGTTTGGCTTCTTATTCTTTCATGTCTCATAGTCCCCATTAAAAGGGAAGCCAGAGAGTCTTTGGACTTTCAGCAGCTGGGTAACTGCTCCTCCAGGAATTGTCAAGCCAGCAACATGCTAGTGAAATGATGCTTTCCTCTGTATGATTAAAAAGAAAGAGGAGTTGCTGTTCTGTTGCTAGGTTGAGTTTATGACTACAGGGGTCAGCATCTGCTGTAAGCAAAGCTTGTGAGAGCAACTAGGCTGTGGTAAATCCCTTGCAAACTCCTTTTATCAGAAAGCAAACATGTATTTAATCTCGTTCTCCGTGTTTAAGCATTGAATGAAGGGATAGCTTCGAGTCTTCTTAAAATAATTTTAAGACAGTAATAGGACTCCGTTTAAACAGGGCATGCCAGCCTTCTTTCAACAAAATGTTTTTGCACAAATAAAATGTGAAGATTTAGAGGAACCTTTGTTTATCAGCAACAAGAGTAAAAAGGAACTGAGTAAGAAGAATGAAAAGAAGCAAAATTGGAGTCCTTGGAACACTGAAACTGGGAGGAGGAGGGGAAGTCATCCTCCCTTCCAGCCTTTCCGCTTCATTCAGGTATCACTGTAGCCTTCTAAAGCTGATGGAGCTCTTCTAGCATTCCACTGGGGAGCCAGGGAGTAAAACCAGATATTTTAGTAGAAGGGAAACTGTCAGAATGCTGTAGCTTGCAGAAGTGGTGATGGTTTAGCCCATGCTCAGGGCACTCTGTGTGTGTCTGTACGTTGTGTCTTAGACACAGTATTAGGCAGTGAATATAGTTATTTTAAATGTGATATGTCTTGGCTGCTCTGGCTAGGTTTGAGCACAAATAATTGTTGTTGCCATCTGTGTGTATCATGAAGGATGCAAATCAACTTTGTCCTTGAACAATATGCCAGAGCTGCAGCGTCAGAGAGTTGCAGCTGTGTCCATGCAGGTAGAAATCAGGTCTTCAATTAGCTTGCTTGTTCAGAACATCTGATATCTGGTTTGTTCTCATTCAAAAGAGAAGAAGGTACCTCAATTTACGTTCTCACTGAGTCAGAAAAGTTAGTAGAAAGCTTGGATGAGAAAAGCTACTTGTCATGCCATGTACTTGCTAATTTCCTGGGTAGCTGAGACTGCACTGCATTTGGGCTTTGTGTGGATGCTATCAGTTGTTCTGAGGGCATCATGAAACCTGTTAAATGAGAGCCACACTTCCCATCTGCTGTTTTTTCTGAGTCCAGAGAAGAGCAACAAAGTTGGTGAAGGGGCTGGAGAACAGGCCTTATGAGGAATGGCCTGGGGTTGCTTAGCCTGGAGAAGAGAAGGCTGAGGGGGGACCTCATTGCTCTCTATAACTTTTCTGCTCTCCTATCATGTGTTACATTCTCTGTTCCCCAGGCCAGCTTGTGCCTTTGCTTTGCTCTTCTTATCTAGTGAATTAATCTTCTCAGCATGAGTTGTTAGGGCTGTTCCTCACATTAAATTAACAGTATTAATGCTAATCTTTTTCATTTATTAAAAGTATGTTTCCTGACACTTCAGAAGGTCACAGTTTAAGTCCTGTTACAATGAGAGTTTATATTCTTCATGAGATCAGCTACTGCGTTCAAATCCTTCCTTCATTGTAATCTTCAAATTTAGAAAGGTCTCCTAACAGCATAATTATTTTTGATTAATCCACAATTACCTTCACCCTTCACTGTGTGTTTACTGGATTTCATTTCACCCTGTTATTGAAATTCTGACTCATCTTAATCATCAACTACGACACCCATCCCTCTTTTTTCATGATGGCTCCTAATTATATGTTATCATTGAAGCTTATTCTTGCATCCCTCATGTTTTTATAACAGGGCCCTTGATGGTCTTTTCAATTTGCAATATTTTACACCTTTAATGAAGAACAGTTTTAGGCCTTTTCCCAGGCCTAAAGTCCCAAATGCTCAAGTCTCCCATGCTTAAGTCCTAAATGCTTCATATCAAATATTGCATTTTTTGCGGAACTTAGACATGAGCAATAGTTCTGTAATTATTTTTATATTAATAGGCTTTTATGGTGGTTTTGCTGGCTGCCAGTCCAAATTTCAGGTTGTGTTGCTGCTCTCTGGCTCAGTGTTTGTATGGCGAGGTCTTCGACTGTGCCTCAGTTTCCTTTAAGCTGATCAAACCATTTTCTCATGCTGACGCTATGCTCTGTAATATTTCTCCTTCTAATCCTACAAGAGCACTTCAGCCTTATCTAAATCAGATTCTCTCTCTTGTGGACTTTTTACCTTACTCCAGTGGAACATCCGAATCCCAGTTTGGATCCCCAAGTTATCTGACCCTATTTTATTTATAGTAGTTCTTTCATCTTCAACATGTTGTGCTGACTCAACAAGAAATTTGTGTTAGGATTTCTGCATTAATTATTAACTTATATTTTTCTTTCAGGATGTGCAGTTTATGCCAGCCTTTTGCAGGCATCTGTGACTGTAAAATATGGTCAAACCAAGACAGAAGGAGAGAAATCTCTCCATGTTGATTTGCTGCAGCTGCTGTGGACAGAGACATACTTGGACTACATTGGTTTCTACGCAAAAGAGAAAAAGAGTACTGGTAATGTGTTTGCCTGAGAGGCCGCAGCTATGCAATTCCATCTCCAGGGATCTCATTTCCATGTTAAACATGTCAAATGACAATATCTCTGCCTTGCCCTTAGCTAGGTTGTCTCTATGGCTAAATACCCCCACTTTAAACATATGCATTTATTCTAGGGCGACACTAGTTAATTCTGCCTTCAAGCCATTTAGCTTTGTGTTGCTTTTTTAGCTAAAACACAAATCACAACTGTCATCCTGTTTTAACAAAATGTCAGATGGTACCAGGGTCAATGCTTTTCAGTGTCCCAAGGATGGCATGTTGTGTTTGGTTTGTAATAGGACTTCTGACTGAACCGGCTGTGTTTGGCGCCATTTCTATGATGTTGTGACTGCTATTTGTAGTGCTTTTAACTTTTAACCTTTGAACTCTTCCACATCTTATACTTTGGTCTGCACTGATGTCATAGAGTCAGTAGAGTGGTTTGGGTTGGAAGGGACCATGGAGGTCATCCAGCCCAGTTCCCTGCAGTAAGCAGGGACATCCTCAACTGAGTTTGCTCAGAGCCCCATCCAACCTGACCTCAAATGTTTCCAGGGAAGGGGCACCTCTCTAGGCAACCTGTGCCAGTATTTCACCATCCTCAGCAAAAAAAATTTTCTTCCTAATAACTAGCCTAAATATCTCCTCTTTTAGTTTAAAACCATTACCCCTTGTCCTGTTGCTGCAGGCCATGCTAAAATGTTTTCCCTGTGCTTCTTATCAGCCGCCTTTAAGTACTGAAAGACCACAATAAGGCCTCCTGGCAGTCTTCCCTTCTCCAGGCTGAACAATCCCAGCATTCCCAACCTCTCTTCACAGGGCATGTGCTCCAGGCCTTTGATGATTTTAATCATCTCCTCTGGACCACTTCAACAGGTCCATGTCTTTCTTGTGCTGCGGGCTCCAGAACTGGACACAGGACTCCAGGTGGGATCTCACAAGAGCAGAGTAGAGGCGCAGGATTTCCCTCACACTACTGGCCACACTTCTTTTGATGCAGCCCAGGATACGATTTGTCTTCTGGGCTGAGAGCCCACGTTTTCAGCACATGTCCAACTTCTCATGGCCAGGACTGCCACATCGTTCTCTGCAGGGCTGCTGTCAATCTCTTTGTTTCCCATGCTGGATGAATGGCATCCGTATCTCAGGTTGTTCCATTAGCCCTTTAAAAATACTATTAAAATACGAGGGTTTTAGGAGTTAACTGAGGCTTTGCCAAGTTCCAGCAGTTTGGATAACTCCTTCAATAATCTCTGTATTTGAAAGAATGGAGAGGTGGAGCCATTTAGATAAAAACCTCTGGTTTGGCTTTTTTTCCACCTCCATTTTATTGTTTTAGGAAAGTGCCAATTTTTGTTCTTTATTTTGCTCTGCTTTAAGTCTGAAGCCAAAACAGATGCTCAGTTTCATTTTAATAATAAATGAAACCCCTACAATCCTCTGGACAGACATTTCCCAGTGACACAAAGACACTGCTTGCAATTTGTTGTGAACACTTTTTTTAAAAAACATTGGATTATTACTTGTGTTAATCTAAAAACTTTCCAATTTTTATGAGGTGGATTTTGTTCTACAATATTTTACTTGCCATATTAAGAAGAGAGGATCAGTAGAACATTTAGAAAATGTGAATCTCTTTTTTTCATAGAAACATTACACTCTACAATAGTGAGTAGTTACCTGTTGAAACCATTCTTATTACTGTATTAATTTATTGAGTGCCAAATGTTATAGAACAATCATAAAATTATAGAATGGTTTGGGTTGGAATGGATCTTAAAGATCTTCTGGCTCCAACCCCCCTGCCATGGGCAGGGACACCTCCCACCAACCCAGGCTGCTCATAGCCCTATCCAACCTGACCTTGAACTCCTCCAGGGATGGGGCAGCCACAGCTTCCCTGGGCAACCTGTACCAGTGCCTCACCACCCTCAGCATGAAGAATTGCTTCCTAATGTCTAGTCCAAATCTCCCCTCTTTCAGCCAAAAACCATTAGCCCTTATTGTCTCCTCACACTCCTTGATAAAAAGCCCTGCCACACCTTTCCTGTAGGTCCCCTTTAGGTACTGGAAACTTCTCTAAGGTCCCCCTGGAGCCTTCTCCAGGCTGAACAACCCCAACTCTCTTAGCCTATCCTCATAGCACAGAGATGCTTCAGCCCTCAGATCATCTTTGTGGATAAGCAATAAGTTTACTTTAAAAGTCTGTATTTTTTCTGCTGTAACACAGACACGGTCAAGCTGGTGCCTTGCCTTTAGTAGAGATTTGCTGGCTATTATCAGCATTCTAGTACGTATTGTTCTCTTACCCAAGACAGCACAAATGGTTGGGAGAATGACTCAGTGGTATCTTCCCTCATCCCCTGATGAACTGGGAAGACGGCTGTGCTTATGAAGGAAGCTTGTTTAGATGAAATGGCAAAGTTTGAGGAGTTCCTTGTTCAGATTTAATTTTTTTAAGTTTGCATAACTTCTCTCACTTATGACTGCTTTAATATGCAAGAGTGCTAGAAATAACATATTCAGCTGGAGTGAAGGGAAGAAGGAAAAGAAGTAGACCACATCATTCATTCTCTTAAGACAATTAGGGTGTGGCACAGGAAGATGTTGAAAGGATCCCTGTGTGGATCTGCTTTCATGAGTTAATTTTAGTTTATATTCTAAATATTATAATAAATTATACCTTAGCTTCACAGACACATGCACAAGAGAGTGCCAGGGAGTGAGCTTATCAACAGTGTGCTTGTGCAGGGATGGCATTTCAGCAGCTCTGCAAGCTGTTGAAGAAAAGACGGGCCAGCAAAGTGATCCAAACACCCCAGCTTGTCTGACAAATCTGCCTGTGTGCGTTAGCAACGTGATAAATAAATGCAGAGACTTCACCAAGTCCAAGAAATGCCAAGAAGAACAACTAATTTTTGAAAACTGCAGTTTGTAATGATACAGTCACAAAGCTTTAGTGGGGTATTTCCAGTCCTGATACCACTGAAACGTGTATTTTGGTTTTGTATTTATCATCACTGCCCTGTGAAGGAACAACGCCTTCTAGTGACACCATACAGGCAGTTTTCTCCCAAACTCTTATTTCTGGATGGTAGTGCTAGAAAAACTGGACAGGGAAGGACTGATTTACCCAAAACATAGAATTGAATCAAATCCAGTTTATATTTACAAGGGTTTTTTAATGCTGCAGCAACCATTTATTGCAGATGCATTTTATTCATTTAAAGGCCTCAGTCTACAATTTCTTTATCTTTCCATCTTGAGCATCCCAGTGTCCAAATGTGACTGCAGCCTCCAGTTCCTATGCAGGTAGAATTTTAGCTCTTTGTTTTCAGCTGTGTAAACCCTTGGTCCTGGATTTGGCTGAGTTCAAGTTAATTTTCACAATTATCTGGGAGGAAACACAGCTGGAGCTGTTGAGCCAAACTGGCCAAGGGGTATTTAAGGGGAGTAGTTGGCTAGGAGGTGGGCTTTGTGACTGGTTTTGCAGTGTGGTTGGTGGTGCAGTTTATGGTTTGGTTTGCAGGTTCAGGATAAGGAGTGTGTAGGGCATTTTTTTTTTTCCAGGCAATGAGCGGTTTGTACTGTGTTTCATTTGTTTTGTGTATCCTTTTGTTGTTGTATTTTTCTTCTCTTTTGCTGTCCTGTGAAACTTTTTTTAATCCCGGCTCATGAATTCCATCTTCTTTGTTTCCAATTCTCCTCCCCATGCCACAGGGGAAGGTGGAGGGAGGAATGAACCAGCAACCATAGTTCTTTGTTGCTGACAAGAACTAAGCCACACCACTTTTTTATCTCTTGTTTCTTTACCTTTTCTCTTGACAGCTGAATGACTTGGTACACTGGAGATGCAATTCACACATATGCTTGTTGGCTGCAGCATGTGCTCAATGTAATTTGGTATCTGAGGATTCACTAGTGTGTTGTTTTTATCCCTACTCAGTGCCAGCATAGTTCCCTACACCCTCCAGATATGCTGCCGAACGCATTAGTTTATTTAGATGTTCACTAGAGGGTTTTTTTGTCTTCCTTATTGAATATTCAGTTGCCAGCAGTGGGCGTAACTGCCAGTGTTGACAGCTTGTTTTATTTGCAAACATAGACTGCTCCTTTAGGCACTATTCCTTTGTTAATGATGTTTCCAGGCCATATGGAATTATGCAACAGTCATGAGAGTAACTACTGTCTCATGTCATATTTGAATCCTTTTTCTAATTAGCATTTATCCTTATATCTACTTGCAGAACTCAGATCTTTGCACTTAACCTGTACACTGAGCTCTCTGTCAGCAGGCGAAGTTTGCATCTGTTTCACAGAATGGAAAACGACCGCTGAATGTAAAACTACTGTATTTTGAACTGCACTTTAATGCCTCCATGCAGAAAGACGGCATCATAGTAAGCAGAGCTTTTGATAATAAATGAAGCATTCATATCTGGTCAGTCTTTTAAAGTTAAGAAAAATATATCTGATTGAGTATAGATATTCTTTTTAGACATTATGGTTAAAAACTAATTGATCTGCCTGTGCAGAATGGACTGTTTATTTTGCTCTTCTGTCAAAAGAGAATGAATGGATTTACCCCTGTCTTTATGCTTCATGCTAGCAGTAAAGCTAATGAAATAGCAGGAGGAAACATATGTGGCTGTTGTAAGCAGAATTAATTGGTGTATTTGTACTATGGACACTTGTGTCATTCCCTGAGCCATCAAGTGTTATCTTCTGTGTTTATGCCCGTGATACTTTATTGCTTATGGCTGACAATAGTGTTGCTGCAGTGCAGAAAAGCCTCAGTTTTTCCTTTCAGTAGCTTAGGCTTTTTTGGCTTTTTTTAAACTTCTTCCATTTTGGATTCTGCATGCTGCTGCTCAGAAGAATGACGCTTCTCTCTTGAGCGTGCTCAGAGGAAACACGTAGGTGTAGATGTCCGAATGCCTGAGTTGTGAGAGACTGGGAGTTGAACAACTGTCTTGAGACCTGTGTAATTTTTGATGCTTTGCCTCACATCAAACATTCTCTGTCTGATGGTGAGTTCTCTAGAGGAAATGTCTTTTTTGGGCAGGAAAACAAACTAAAAACTTCATCCTGTAACTGACTCTGCTATGCTGATCAAGAAAACATTCTTTTCTCACTTAGCTAGTGAAATTCCATTTATTTCAGAGAAGGAAGTTTATATTTAAATACCAGTCTTTAAGAAACAAGTCAAACTCGTCAGCCACGTGATTCCATTTACTAGTCTGTAAAACTGACAACGTGTTTCATCCCTGGGTGAGGAGTGTGGGTGGAGGGTAGTTATTTGTAATGTAAGCAAAAGACAAAATAGTTTGTGAAAAGAATGTCTTTTTCTGAAACACCAGTTATAAAATACATTCTGATTTGAGTAAACTTCTTGGTATGTCATAAGGTTTTGTTTCAATGACTAATACATTTTTATGGACGCTCCAGCTTGGAATCCTCCTATCAAGTCACTGTCCCTGCAGTCTCTGTTTCAGGAATATTGTGTTGCTTGGATATTCTGTTTTTTCTAATTATATCAAACCGCAATGCCAGCACATCCAGTAGAATTTCACTGTTTATGACACCATAAGCTTTTCCCCCCAACTTGTATCTTTTGTACATCTTAGTAGTGTTTCTGTGTTTGTAACTTTGTGTGGTATAATTGAGTCCTGGCTCCGTAAGTGCCAAGAGTGAGATTAGTCACTAGTTTCCCACTAGAACCAGGCTGATATCATGCCTATATTGTTATGGAAACAATGAGGTCATTGGTGAGCTTTGCTAATTGAGCTGATGCCTTGTTTTTAAGTGTCTGCCATGTTTGTTGCTGTATGGAACCAGATTGTGCTGTGTTCTCGAGCAGGATGTGAATCACCGTGAAAGTAGCTTTTCTTACTGACTTCTCTGGAAGTTCAGTGCTTGTTCCTCTGTCAGCCTCTTGCTGTGTCAGTCTTCCTAATTTGGAAGTCCTGATTTGATTTCCCTACTCGTGACTACATTGATTGTTTGTGACCTTCTTTATAATTCCTTTTATCAATGGATATCAGTATATAATATATTCATTGACTTTGAAATCATCTTCGTGTCATTGCTATGCAGCAATGACAATTGCAAAAGCAGTTATTATTAGTTGTGATAGTCGTTTCCCCTTTCTGGTTCTTGATGACAATCAGGCGCCTTACATGCATTTCTGCATATTTTTTGAAAATGGAATAACATTTCTATTCTTTAACTGTACAACAGTAAAAAGTAGAGATTCATAGAATCATTAAAGTTGGAATGGTCCTCAAGCCCAACACCACTGTGCCTACTAAACTGTGTCCCAAGGTGGCATGTTTATTCGTCTTGAACACCTCCAGAGATGGTTACTTCACCACTGCCTTGGGCAGCCTGTTCCGATACTTCACCACTCTTCCAGTAAATATTTTTTTCCTTATGACCAGTCTAAACCTTCCCTAGTGCAACTTGAGGCTACTTCCTCTCATCCTATCACTTGGGAGAAGAGACCACCACCCACCTTGCTGCAGCTTCCTTTCAGGGAGTTGTAGAGGGTGATGAGGTCTCCCCTCAGCCTCCTTTTCTCCAGATTAAACAACCCCAGTTCCCTCAGACAGTTCTAGATGAGACTCTAGTGAGTTCAAGATCCAGCAGTGCTCAGTGTTTTGCATACGTGTACTATTTTCCCTGCAGAATTTGGTCTACATAGCCTTGCCTAATGGAGACTTGATAGAATTGGTAGCAGAGCTGGGGGCTCTATTGCTAGCTCTCACTGACAGTCATAGCTAATGCCTCATCCTTTATAATAGCTGTAAACTCCATTTAGCAGGAAAATATCTTTAGAAGCTTTTGGTTGGTTTGTGTGCGTATTCTCTGTGAACCCACAGCTATATTCTTGCTATAACATATTTCCTCCTGAGATAATATTAATTCCATAATTCTCAAGAAGAGCAGAACGCATACTTGTTAGGACAAGTGTGCCTTTTATTTTTGTCCTGATGCACTTAGGTGGACTAGATAACTGCTAAAAGCTCTTACCAGAGGCACTTTCTGTGATTCTTTTGATTGTACAGTACTTGTGACCACTAAGTGATTGTTTCTAATAGAGGAAACTTTCAAGTCAAAATAAATTCGGTGAGAAAGGGCGGTTTCAGTGAACTGTTTCTTAAGAAGCCCTGGGCTTGGTCAAGAATTATCATTAAAGTCATCATGTAATCTTCACAAACCTTGCGTAATTCGGTGAAAAGAATTCCTGGGACCAAAACGAAAATATCATCACAATCCAGATGCAGGAGTGTCAGATCAGTGCAGATACTTGTCACACTTACGGGTCATGTTCTGCCTTGTAATGTGATACAAACTTAACACTAGAGGACAGACTTCTCTGTGCAGCAACACTGCTATTTGGATACCTAGAGCTAATAAGCAATTTAAATCAAAACCTATTTAGCATTCCCTTAGGCTGTTTAGTCAGAAATTTTGATTGACTCCCTTTGAAGCTATTTCTGTAAATCTTTAGTCGTAGCTAGCACTCAGCTACCCGGCTGGTGGCTGGATTTGCACAGAAGCAGAATCCCTTGGGTAGCGATATCTGCTAAGGTCATTCAGGTGGATTTGAAGAGCATAATAAAGGAGGCAGTATGAGATGTGAAAGCATCCTGAAGAAATATTGATTACGTTCTAGGATGCCTGAGTGAAATCCTACTCATAGGTATTTTTTTCCACGTTTTCAGTTCATACCTCACCATCAGGGCATGTGTCCACCCCTTTGACTTTGAGAATGGGTTTATTGACATTATGCATGAAAACAAAATGTCACCTGAGCAGAAAGATGTAATTTATGCAGTTGTCTAGTTGTTTCCAAGAGGTTTAGATTGGCAGCTTAGCATAATAAGACAAATGACTTTTCTCTGTGCCCTTTTTGTGGCAACAGGTCTTTGCAATGTTTTTTTTTTCCTGATAAGATATTGAAGGAAAGCAAGACAAAATACTTCTCTAAGGGCTTGTTAGATCACTGAGGTGATGCAGCAAGAAGTTACTTGAAAAATCTGTTTCTGTTGTCTTAGCTCTGTTAGTTGAAAAAGCACTGTTATGGTAATTTATCAAGTTAGGCTGTGGGTGTTTATTTCCTTGGGAGCAAAGAACTATAGAACACTTTGTGTTGGAAGGGACCTTACAGAACACCCAGTTCCACTCCTGCCATGGGCAAGGACACCTCCCACAGGATCAGGCTGCTAACAGCCCCTTCCAGCCTGATCTTGAACACCTCCAGGGATGGGGCAGCCACGGCCTCCGTGGGCAACCTGGGCCAGGGCCTCACTGCATTTCTTACAAATGGCTAATCTAAATCTCCCCTCGTTCAGCTTAAAACCATTATCCCTTGTCCTATCACTGCACTCCCTGATCAAGAACCCCCCCTCCCAAACCTCTGAAATTAATGATGTCACTAATGTAATTAATGATGCTTAGTCAGATAAAAGCCTGGAAGAAACAGACTTTGTGAAGTAGTTGTAGTGAGGGTGATAGGTATGGATGCATTTTGTGCTTTGAGACCTTGGTGGGGGTTATGCAGCTGTTCTATGGCCATTGCGTACTGGTGGAGAATGGAGGGATTCCCACTGCCCTGCTAAGGTAGGAAGAAATCCCCAGGGACTGCTGCACTCCAGGATCTTCTCAGAGAACCAACACCACCCAAAGCCCAAGCAGTTCACCCCAAGCAGTTCAAGACTCGGGGCAACTACTTTGAGCTTGTGTGTTTGTCCCAGTAAATCATTCCTGAGAGATGAATTACTTGAAAATTGGCAACGTGCGCTCACCTGAATGCACGGTTGCAGGTGGGACATGACTGTGGTGCCAGTGCTCGCTTCGGGCTGCTGCAGGTGGAGCAGGCACAATGTTCTTAGGGAATGTCTGTGGCGGAGTTGGCCAGCAGGAGGGAGCCTGCAGCTCACGGGGAGAGACACACAAGAGGAACCACACAGGGCTGAGCAACCAGGTGAGCCACCAAACCCACCCAGTTCTTACCTGTGGTCTTTGGTACAAATATGGTATCAACCCATGACATCGGACAAAGCCTCTTTTAAGAATGCCGATGTAAAAATGAGGTCTTGGGTGGTCGTTTATGGTTCAAGTAGCAGTTTATATATTTATTGTCATTATACACACCCTTGACAATCTCTATTGCCATTCAAAAATAAACCGAAGTATTGTCAACGTGCACATGGTCTGTCACTAAGGATCCCATTTACAGACATAGTAAACATTTTGCATACTTAAATCACTGCTTCAAAGTCTAACACTCCCATCTTTTCCCTCCCCCATCTATGTTTAGACTGTGTAAACAAACTTTTCCAACTATGCAACTTCCAGGGACTGCCACCTTTTTAGATTAATTAAATTAAACCATTCCAGCACTTGTAGCAGTGGCCAGTAGGCATAGCTCTTAACTGTGTATTTGTTTAAAATGATTTATCACTCACATCGCAGCAATTCCTGCTTTTCATTGTTTTTCATTGCTTCCTGTATTTCCTTCCAGCCAGGAACATGGAACCCGGGGTTTAATAACTGCATCAGGTAAGTCACACCAGCACATTCCTGGTTTAGCATTCCCAGTGCTCACATTCAGTTGTTCTCACTGTTATTTACATGTGTAATAAGTGGCTGTTGTCTTTGAATTTCAACTGTGGAGAATTTAAGAATTCAGCTAAACTCAGCCATGCTTTCTGTAGTTTGTTTTATACTCCAAATATTGTCTTGGGGGTTGAAATGTAAATTTCTGGGGCATTGACTGCCTTTTTTTGTTAAGCAAGGTGGTTTTTTTACTACCTCTTTTGACAGGGTTTCTCTCTGATGGTGCCTGAAGGGTTGGCAAACTTAGCATAACAAAAAAAAGTGTAAAAGGCAACGTAATATCCCTCCAGTTAAGGAAAACTCAGGTACTAGTGGTAAGGGAAGTGCCCTTAGAGCCTGTAGACTCAAACTGATCTACGACTGGATCAGATTCCAGGCTTTCACTGATCTACGACTGGATCAGATTCCAGGCTTTCACTCAAAAGGGCTCGCAGGTGTCAGCATTTTGAAGTATTACAGTGTGGTAACACTCAAATAAGAGCCCTGCTTGAAGGAAGGAGGTTTATGAGGACGCCCATTTCTGGGAATTGAATTCAGCTTCCTTTCCTGCACCAGCTGGTGAGGTGCCGAGCACCAGCCAACACAGCAGAGATGGAAAATGGCTTCACCTTTTTGAAAGCCAGTGCTGGTCAACGGAAAGGCATGGAAACCAGATTCCGAGGTTTGGTAAGGCTGTAAAGATCCCACACGAAGGCCAGAAATACTTAGGGAAGCTTAGGAAAATACTCCACTGAAATAGCGTTTGAGAGCAGTGACAAACAGGGCGATTCTACAGCAGAAGTTGGAGTTCAGCGCTCGGCAATGTTTCAAAACCACTATTTCAAGTGGTGAAGATATGAAGGGATCCTCTCATCAGACAGCCTGGATGCCTTAGCTGAACAGCCTTCACTGTGAAAGAGACTGAGAACCTCCAGGGCTCCCTCACCTGCCCAAGGTGCACCGAACGCTGTCCGTGCAGCCCTAGGGCCAAGGGCATCTTCCTGCTGCTCCGGTGAAGCCCAGAGGCCTGACGCTCAATGCTTCACCCGAACGGCCTGGAGGCAACTGTCTCTCAAGCACCCAAGGCAGTACTTGAAAAGAGAGAAAGGGGGTTACAGCCTGAAGGAAAGACAGAATTCCTCATTCACATTCCGCCCCACATTCCAGTGCAGCCCGGAGGGGGCAGGGAGCTGTGCCGGGTCACTTCATCACAAAGCATCCTGGTCAGCTTAAAGAAAGAAAGGTAACAGTTTAACTTGGAAGGATTGTAAAAAAATCCATTTACATTACATCTGAATGAAGTTCAGAGAAAATCCTGAAGTTTAAAATGCTGCAGTAGAAGATGTGGCAAGAAAGCCATAAAGCAGATGTAGACCAACCAGGAGCAACCGTGTTTGGTAAGACAAATTAATTCTAAAGCCATTTTATTGAGCAAGCCCATTAATGGCTTGGGAATTGAGAGAATCGGCCCTCAGTCTAGGAGAGAAGTTGTTGCTGGGAAAACAAAGTGTTTATGCTGTTTTGTAACTAAACTTTCACATGAAGCTGCAGACTGTAATTAATACTTTCAGAAAACTCCACTGCCATTACAAAGAGAGCTTTGCCTCCCATTCTTTATTTTTGTAGGATGGAAAGAACACTTTCAAACATTAGAAATGTATCTTGCCCTCAACAGAAAGTCTCAAATAACACATCGGCAACAAACAGCTGCTTCTGAGACACACAAGATGCAGAGCAGAGTTCCTGCTGCTGGTTTTCCCTATCAGCAGAACATATCCTCCTCTGTTCCAGCACACTCATTGTGGTGCTCTCAGGCCAGTCCCAGGCTGACTCGCTTGCTGAGTCTGACGCACTAAGTGTCATCTTCACATTGTGCATAGATTAGATACGTCCTTGAAAACCTTACCTCTGCATACTGGTAAATTTTCCTCTTTGTAACAGAAAACAGATCACACGGTAACAAGGCAGCTGTTCACAAAGAACAATTTTGCCCTTTCAAATGGGATTCTTAACATTGTACATCGGCAACAAGCTGCTACCATCAGCCTGTGGGTAGCATTCCTCTCCGCCAGGGATCTAGAGACAGAACAGATGCACAGAAAAACACACCTATTCTAGTAAGAAGACCTTACTACAAATGCTCGTCTTAACCAGATCTGCGCTTAAGCTTGCAACATTAAGCAGCTGTAGAATTATTCCAGCCTATATGCATAAGAGTTGCCTCAGGTATTTGTAATGGAATATTAAGCACCCGATGGCCATGGGCAGCAGCTTTGCTGTTCTTACACGTGGCCTTTTAGCTACTGGAGAGCTTGCATGGGAGCTTTCCCATGTTGGAGCTCCTCTGCCAGGTATCAGGAAGTCTACTGGACAAATGAAGGGGCGGGTAGGTGGGTTTTAGGAAGCAGATACTTAAGAAAGCGCCTCGCTACACTGCTGCAGTAAAGCCATCACGATATCCATGACATTAAAGCCTACAGGACCAAAGGGAGCTCAGCCAGGTATCGACTTAAAACGTGGGACAACAGACATGGAGGTACGGTTGTCCCCTCACTGCCAGGCAGGCATGATCACAGCGGCAGATTTCAAGACTGAGGTTGCAGAGTAGCTGCAGCTCTCTTCAAGGTCACTCAGGTTTTGTTCAAGGGCTTTAAATATGTAAACTCGAGGTGCCAGACGGTCCACGAGTGGCTGTGGAGAGGAGGAACAGCAGAGCAAAGTACACATGTCTCAGTCACCTGCTGTCAGTCATGAAGGTACAATTGCAGCCCAGGATTACAGATGGCTGTAAATGATGCTCTCTATTATATATCTTCACAGGAAAAAACCAAAAAGCAATGAATTATTCTATCGGCTCTGGCTCATGGATCACTCCTTTTACAGAATGGAGCACGAAGGGCATGGTTGGAGATATAGTATCTGCCACAGCCAGAAACAAGTGTGGCCCTTCCCTTGTTCACAACAGCACCAAGTGGGTTAAGAACTGCTGCTGGAATGCTGATTAAACCCTCAGCATCTGAATGCATCTCTGCAAGGGAGTTCAAGTCACTGCTGTGTTAACACTGCAGTGGATCTCAGCCTCTGAGACTGACTTGACTAAGAACCCACTTATAGAGCCTGTTCTAGCAACAGAAGGGACAATTGCCCTGCTCTGGGACGTGCTGTGGTACCTCCACGGCTGACAAAAGCATTTGGAACACGTGAACAAACACTGGACCCTGACAAAGTCCAAGATGCATCAAAGAAAAGTTACTCATCTGTGCAACAGATGCGTTCATCAGATCAAGTAAATTGCCAACAATAGTTGGTAAGCCATGCGAATTCATCAAGTAGATTCCAACTTTGGGGCAATAACATCCACTTTGTAAGCTCTCTCATTCAGATCCTTGACCACACAGTTTGTGTGCTGACTACTGAGGCTTAAATAAGCTCTCAGCGTTTCAAGTTTGCAACAACCTCAAAGGCAACCTCAAAATCAGGGGGCCAGTACCCAGCTCGCACAGCACCATTTCTGCTGTTTCTCCTCCCCTGCACATTCACAACAGAAGAACTGGAAACAGTAACATGTGCAACAAGACATCTTCAAGGGAAAGCTATGCAACAGTCCTTGTCTATCTACCCCTTCATACTATAATCGTTAGCATCACCGTAAGCACAGTACGTTATGTACAGCGATGTGCACCGAGACCATTCACTGCAGCTCAGCACACGACAGCCAGTTTGACACCAGTTTGTAACTAAGATTGTTAGTGGTATATGGGAATCTAAAAAATGTTTAAGCTTGTATTATTCGGTTTGTATGAAAAAAGACCGTACAATTCTCATGGTACATCAACAAGATGGACTAATATGCTGACTAACCTCTATTTTAATATTTAAATTATAACAATACAATAACTAGAAAAGGTCAGTGCTTCAAGTGACAAGTTTTGCCACTTCAATTCCAATATTTTTCCAAAATAAAGATGCAATTAGATCTACACTTGAGCATCAGTAGTGCAATACAGTATCCTTTCCTGAATAAAGGAGCTGAGGTTTATCCACAATAAAAGCTTTAAATAAGGTAGATTGTTGCCATTTATATATCAATTCTGTACGTTTGATATAAAATATATTGGGAAAGCTTAAACTGACTTATACAATCTACATTTGGCTAAAGCTCCACATAAGCAGCATCAGTGGAAATGAACAGAGGTGTACTTGATATAAAACACTTTCAAAACTACTCAGCAACAATGACAGAAGGTTGGCTAAGAATAACTGAACATCGGAGGTGTGTACCAGACAAAAAGAATGGACCCTGTGGTTACTTGCACTATTTTAATGAAGTAAAAGAAATGCAAGATTTAGTCCACTTCCATTTCCCCAGGCGGTTTGGTCTGCTGAGAATTGTCCTTCGCTGGTTCTGGTTTTGTTTCCGTTCCGCTCTGTCCGTTCACTGGTCCGTTGTGTTCCCCGTTAGCTTTTGACTGCCCATCGTTGGGAGGTTCGAGCTTGGGCTTGGGCTTGTAGATGATGGGATTGCAGAAGCTATCCAACTCCTGGTTTAACAGAAGCGAGAGAGCAAGTTCATTCAGTGGCACAGTAGCTGCATTAAACTAGAAAGTCTCAAACTCGTTTAACATTCACACTGACCTGGAATTTAATTTTCAAGGACTAGATTTTTCAATTCTATCAGGTGGAGAAACTTAAACCAAAACCTTTCCCTAGCTAAAGAGCTTCTGATCTGCTAAAAGCCTAGATGGCAATCCATTTCCTGGCAAGCCTGGAGTGGAAACTCAGGCTATTTTGAAAAGGATTATTCAGAAATAACGCCATACAGCGAGAGCCAGCACTGAACATCAATAAAACTGCTGCTGCATCTTTTCATAGCTTTAAAATCCCTGCAGCTGTAACAGTCTAGGTCAAGCCAGAGGCAAGAATCTTGTTAAAGAAAAATGTATTAAATGCAACATGTGCAATCATTTCATTTTACCTTAGATTTTGCCAGTATTTCTGCCACTTTGACAACTGGATCCTGAGTTAGACTGAGCTTGTTCTGGGCATTCATCTTGCTGTTCAGCCAATTCATAGCCTCATTAATGTATTTTTCAACTTTCTCCATCTCAGCAGGATCTAGGTGATCGTATTTTTCATCCTAAGGAGAGAGAGATGGATTTATATCGATTATTAACATACACTTCTCACCCAATTAAGAATTTAATGGAAACATAATAAAATAGGATAACACTGTTCCAACCCCGGAGCAATAGTTTTAAACAAGTGTTTAAAGTTTGAGTATGAAGAACGGCTGCAGAATGGTACAGACTAATCTTAAGTGCTCACTGCTGAAAAAAAAGCACCTGAGATTTTCTGTACTTTGATCACCTGAGCCCAATAGTCTTGCAAGTCACAGAAACAATGGTTTGAGATACCCATTTCAAGTGGTACAAGTCATCATAAAAACGTGACTATGTTTAATAGAAAAAGAACAGAAACCAGTTTTGCTGGCGACCCAGGTTTAGAAATTCTCAGGATCACAGGCACGGTAAAGCACCTTAACGGATAATCCTATAGGATTTCTTTTTAAACACAAACAACTCTACAGCCAAACTCAAACACCTGTAATGGTTCATTCCTTATATAATTTGCTTCTACCTTATTCTTGTAGGCTTCTACTGCTTTCATAAGGAGCTGAATCTTCTTTCCTAGTTCATTTAAAACTTTTGGTCTCTCTTCATGTTCCATGTATCTTTCCTGAATAGGCTGTCCAAATTTCTGCAAACAGAAACACAAAGATCTTTACAAACTACAAGTTTACTTTGGGCTGGTTCAAGAATAAAATGCAGCATCGGAAGGAAGGCTGCCTTGAACTCCTTTTCTCACCCACCCAAGAGCCTAATCTTTGTGAGTTGCTTTAGCACAACAAAAAACCACCAGAAATTTAAACACAGGAGTAGTGCCTGTCCATGTTAGGCTTCATAATTTGCAACTATTTTCAGCAAAAAGAGCATTTGTAACAATGCGTTTGGAAGAGAAACAAGACAGGATTTATATGGATGGTTTGGTCTTGAAGTAGTTCATCTGAAAACATCCCTCATTAAAGCAGCTTTGCTTACTTAACTACTCAGGTTTATACAAATACCTCCACTGCCAAACGTGCACGTGAGTTTTTTAGAAACTTAAAATCTTACTCTTAATTCCTGAAGCTTATCCATGTAGACTTGTTTAGGTTGGTCCTCTCCGTCTTCATAAAGCCAATTTTCTGTGTCCTCCAGCATCAAGGTCAGCTTGTTTGAATCCTGTGAAGTAAGTTAGGGATACTCTAGGTCAGAAGGGAACAGGACAAATGAGATTCCTCCCCCCAGCACACGAAGAAACTGCTCCTACTCAAAACAAACCATTGCATCGGTTTAAAATAGTCAAAATAATAGTGAAGGAAAACAGGAATTAACAGACTTCAAAGCCAAGACACTTCACAGAATTGTAAGAGGTGGGTCAGCCCTGCTAATCCCTTTCGCAGGTGAAAGTTAGTGGAGTTAGAAAACTTCAGGATTGACTTCCTAAGAAAGCACATGCATCTCAACATCCTTGCATATTATCTTTATGTGGGAAGTTCAGCTTCTGATTATCTGACAGCAGGATGGAAGAACAGACAAATTTGAACAAATATACATGTACCTGAAGTTAAAATAATTTTAATTGGACTCTACTGGCTATAAACAAAGATTTTATCTTTAATTATTTTGATTTTACTCCTACCCACTCGCACCACTGAGCAGCTCAGGGTGATCTGTCCTGCTTTCCTACCTCCACCATATGATTTTTACTTTCCACTTGCATCCCTAGTCTTTCCTTCTCAGACAACAAAGAACTCCATGTGTTTGCATGTGAAATATATGGAGTTTAAGCTTCACTTCTGTGAACTCAATCCATTTCATAATTCAAAACAAGTCCAAGAGACCCCTGCAGCCTCCACATAAGCCACACTCAAAAGCTATAAGTACAAAGGGTTTGTTTTCCAACAGCTGAAACACACAGGCGACTCTTACATCTGCAGTGATGAATTTCTCAAAGACTCCACACAATTTATCTCTGAAGTCATACACATATTCTTCAACAGCATTCTTTGCATCATTTCTTTCTTTCTCAAGCTTGTCTTGCATCATCATCTTCCCCTAGGGCAGAGAAAAACTTATTTAAAACTAAAAGCATTACACCTGTCAGGCTTAACAATTGCTCTCTTGAGACAGTACCACAGAACTTTGCAGAAGGCTGCTAACTGACAGTTACCAATTAAAAATGTCACCTTCCTCTGTCTCCTTCACTGCAGGCAGAACAGGAATGGGGGAAAAAGAATTGGAAGGTGTTTGGCAAGTGCTTCAGCACAAATGGATCAGGTATCAATTATGATCTGACCACCACAGCAGGATTAGCAGGAAAGGCAAATCTTGACTCTGGTTTGGAAGTCACCAAGCCTCATTCTGCCCTACAAAAATTCACGTTCCATTTTTCAGACTTTCCAGCTTTCAGAGGGGAGCTTACGCTTGTGGGATCTTTACAGACGCAAAGTTCAGAAAAAAAACTCTGAAAGGCAGGTTTTCTGTATGCTGTAATACTTCCCTGGGGGTGCAGGACTTGGAAGGGCAAACATGTGATATAATTGAAGGGCACAACCTCTGTAAAGCACCACAAACCTATGCAAATGCTCCTCCTGACCAGCATCAGATCAGTCAGTCACAGTCAGCGCTGCTGTAACTTACTGTGCAGCCGCCTTTACTGGCAACCCTGGGAACCTCCTGCCTAAGATGGAATTGATGCTTCAGGTGATGAGCCCTAACAGGTCAAACTCAGACCTCTGAGTAGTTAAGCCTAGCAAAACAGATTAATTTACCCCAAAAACCTAACCAAAACAACCCCCCTTACAACGAAGGGCAAACCCCAGGGAACTCTAATTTAGATACTCAAGTTTATTGTTGCAAATACCTTCTGGATAATTATTTACAGAATGCTAATTTGACTGGTCATGCTGCTTACCTCATTTTCTATGTAGCAATTCACTAGGTCTTGTCCCAGTTGCCTGTAGAGGGTGGCCTGTATAGGTAGGTCAATACTCTTCACTTTTGCTTTAGGCTTTGTCTGGGCGGGATGATCTTGTTTGTCTGCAGAAGCAGCCTGTAAAAAGATTTATACTATTATCCCTGGAGGTGTTCAAGGTCAGGTTGGATGGGGCCTTGGACAGGCTGATCCAGTGGGACATTTTCCCTGCCCCTTGTAGGGGGGTTGGATCTGGATGGGCTTTAAGGTCCCTCCCAACCCAAACCACTCTATGATTAAGAAAATTTTGAGAATAGAAATATCATCTGCGCTCGAGAGGCACAGATTGAACTAGCAAGACAGCTACAAGTCAACCACATATAAATAAGCACCTTAATAAGCACCTCTGCTCTTTGGAATCACCGCTACCTTAGTTTTGAACTAAACTGGTGGAATTTAATTCCTTTAAGCATAATGTCAAGAGCTGTTGAGAAAACCTGTTCAAAAGCTAACAGCACTGCATATTCTTCTTCAGAATGTTTTGCAAGTTGCCCTGCATTCCATCTTCATCATAAAACTAGGTTAACAGAAATCTGCTTCAAAGGATTTATCACCTACTACGTTGAAAATGAATGTGCTAAGGTAGGATTCCTAAATTAACCCTTTTGATACAGCTGTACTCCTCTAAATACAATGTTTGCAACTAGTAAGACTTGGAGAGCACCAGGGGAAAGAAATATCTAAGGGAAGCAACATTACATTTCCTTAGCAATAATGAATACGAACTTTTGCTTCAGTTCCTGAATTTTCAGTTTCCTCATCTGCTTGATTCTGTTGTTCAGCTTGACTTTTCTGAATACCTTCATCTTGATCAACCTGCATTTTGTCCTAGAAAGAGAGTTACAGAACTGAATGCAAGCATATGCTGTACAATTTAAGACTGATGTTAATTATACTATAAAGACCTAAGAATCCATCTTAAGATTGATTCACCATCTTTAAACAGGCACTTTTGTACAGAATTTGTATTCATATCTTCATCAAATTAACTAGAAATTCTGTTTTTCCTGTCCCACTTGAAATAATTACGATGTTGCCATCTGTCCCCTTCTTAAAGAATTACACCAAGCCCTGCAAATACTCCATTTCATATTAGAAATAAATACATATAAAATGTGTGCAAAGAACATTCTAGAAACACCACCAACACAGGCAACAACGGTAGGTTCTCTATGGAACAGTCAGAACTTTGACCTTGGATCATTTTTCATCTAAACTTTCAAGTTTGTAATCCAAACCAGAAGTAATTTAATCATTTTAATTGCTACCTGTATCTCACAGGACCATAAAAATTAAGTTTCTGTAGTAGCCTTTTAGAGCACAAGAATAACCGTGTTCCCTCTCTGCCACTCAAAGTCCAATGGATAAGTTTTCAGGATGACTCCAATACTCGGACACCCAGAGCATCAATAAATAATGAGCTGTGGCTGAGATCTGAAAGGTCTAAGATTACTTTCATTACAAGCAATTAAGACTTCTGGATTCACAAACTACCTACAATAATTTACTATTAGTTCTGTGAAATACCACAAAGTTATTTAAGCATTTCAGACTCTAGCACAGGTGGGTATGTTGCAGTTTGTTTATGTTAATTGATTCATCGAGTTTTCAATGATGCAAGTTGAAAACAAGAAGGCTACTCTTACCCAATCTAAGTTTTCTCCCTTCACCGTAGGAAAAAAACAAAGCCTTGTTTACTGTTCTTACTGTTCACACAGAAAAGGCAACAACGGGAGGGAACTGCTTTGCCTACATGGAAAAGCTAGAAGGGGAAAACAATACAGAGACACCACAAACCTCCTCCTCAGAGTCGAGGGTATCATCCTCAATAAGGAAAGGTGACTGCTGACAAGCACCATTGTAAAACAGAAGACGCGTTAGGCGAGTAGCAGTGCTACAGAGGGAAAGCCTGAGGATGGAAGGGGTTAATCCTCTGCTAACACAGTGTTTCCCACTTGTCTGCAAACATCAGACATGGAACTGCATCATGTTAGGGATTTCAAATGCTCAGACTCCTGGGAAGCAGTATCACATCTAAGGAGTTGCCTCTATCAATTATGTAATGCTAAGGGCGTAACTGCTTGCTCCAATTCCTGTAGCACATTAAACTGACATGGGAAAAGCTGCTAAGGACAAATTTTAAAGGATAACGACAAGAAATGCATTCCCCTCTTCTCCTTAATAAAGGTGATGAGTGTTTGCTTTCTGTCCAGCCTTATTCCTGGAGGAACACCCCCCTCCGTATGCCTGACAGCCTGTGAGCCTGGACACTGCTGAGCACTGTGTAATCTCAGAAAGGCAGCAGGAGTGTGAAGCAGCAGCTTGCCCGCTGCTTCATCCTCGTTTTCTCTATGCTGTCATCTCTCCCCTACAAGCTGTGACGTAACCCAAATCCCAAACTATAGAAGGGCACAAGGGAAGAAGAAAGGCTGCCATGGCCACCGCTGCTGTGCTGCTCCCAGCTGCAAAGTTCTACAGTGTCAATAAAATAGCTTCAGCTCGCTGCCCTCTGATCTACTCCCTGTACGTGGGGAGCTATCAAGAAAGCCGAATCCCCTGTGCACCACAACATCATTTTGTTCATTTCTCACTTTCTGCAACAAAGCTGCTGCGCATTTATTTCCAGTAATTGTCCCCTTTGGGCTTACAAGCCAGTTTGTAAGAACTACCAACACTGAAGTACTTACAGAAGTGCCCTCGTGAAAGGATGTTTGAGAAGAACAAGCTTTACATATGTAAATACCACAGATATTTTACTCCATGAAAATGCAGTGCTTGAGGAAAACAAATCCTTCACAATTCATTTGTCAACTGCTCTTATTACATACATTGCTATTGAGAGCAATACCAGGTAACGCTAGAACAGCAGTGAGGGCAAAGAACAATGAAAACACTAAGATGTCCTTTAGGGTCTGGCCTTACATTCTTTTTTGCTTTCTTACTGCTCCATGTCACCATAATAAACGTGGAGAAAGGTGTTACATAACTGAAGAAGTAATTCAAGGGTGGAGAAGTCCTAATTGTCAAAACCTGTACTCTATGATTTAATCTGTAATTATTGACTCCTGCCAGAATTACAAGGTGTGTAGAGATTTACAAGTTTACATACCAGCTCATCATCTCTGCCTTGGTTCTTACTTGAGGATTCGGTGTCCATAGGTGTGTCACTGTGATCTCCCTCGATGTTCTGCTTCTCTATTATAGAAGCGTTCGCGACGCTGAAAAGGCCGTGGATATTGACACGCACTTTAACTTTTACTTTGGAATTTTCGCCATCATGTTGTGGACCAACATTTTGAATAGTGAAACGCCCTTGAAAATAAAGCAAAGACTGCTTTAATTGCTGTTCCAAAAATAGTGAGAGGGGAAAAAAGAAAGAAAACATTCCTTGAAGGCTCTTAATTTAATTAGCAACTTCACGTAAATGAAATAAACTGTTCGCATACTTTGCAATTAGTTGTCAATTCTACAATACAAATAGCAGCCAGTTAAACTAAAACCTGGTTCCCCAATTAGTAACAGTTCACTGACAATTAATAAATGGGTTTGCTTCATCTGTATCTCATACATCAAGATTAAGTGTGTTCTAGTTCTCCCTTGCCTTCTCTAACCATCACACTAGAACAATAACTGATTCATTTGAATGGTTTCTTCCATATACCAAACTCAAGCTTTGCACTAGAAAATAAAACATTAACAGAGATACAAGATTCTATTTGGATTTGGCAACATGGATGCACTACACATTTTGGAGAACGAACAATGCTTATCAAGGCTTCTGGAAGCAGCAAGGTCAATACTTTTATTTTGCCACTTGCTGGAAATCTGAATGTAAGCAATGCAGACTGTGCAGAACTGAAGGTGAATGTTCTTGACAAAAAACAATGGACTTTTTGCACAGACAGCACACAGGGAGCACCAAGTTTGTATGTATTTCATAAAACAGTAAAAATTACGACCTAGTTTTAAGACTCCGAAGAGTCTACATTAATAACTGCAAGCAAGGCAGATGGCGTGAGTAAGTTTCCTAATAGTTTGGACTCTAACTAGAGATGCTTAAGCTCAAGAAATGCCTGTCTCGTACGCTCTCAGAAGCAGAGACATGACAGGTACCTGTCCGTACAGATAACTGTCTACTGCTCATGGGGACTTTGCTCAAAATTCTTTGAAAAATCCAGGCTGGCGGCCACCTATGATCCTTATGCATTTTATAGAGGCTGAAAGGACCAGACAAAAGAGCACTGAACTCCTTGTGCCTACATTTCTTAAAGCATTCAGGAACAGTAAAAGCAGATGGAACAAAGAAAGTAATTTTTTTCAGCAACTGTCACAAGAAGATGTCAATCCTGTTTGATCACTGCATCTAAATCAAGGCAACTAAGCCTTTCCAAAGGCCTCACATTCTTCTATAACCAAGGAAATATGGAAGTAACATCTGTTAAAAAAAAAAAAAAAAAAAAAGAAAAAGAATCACATTATCAAGAGGAGCTGGGTAAAGGGTTTCTATTCATGTCCTTACCTATTCTGGAATCAGGATAAGGCACTTCATGCGGATGGGTATAGTAAGCTTCCAGGTCAAAAGGCTCTTTCTTGTGAAATGTAATTACTTTAGAGAATGGAGCAGCATGGTTCTTACTGAAGACTTCACACTCCCTAAAGCCGGAAAATATTAGCATCATAGAGTAATTAGATTGGAAAAGACCTTTGAAATCATCAGCTCCAACTGTACCTGCTCACTACTAAATCATGTCCCCACGCACCTTATCTGCCCATGTCTAAATACCTCCAGGGATGGTGACTCAACCACCTCCCTGGGCAGCCTCTGCCAGTGTTCGAGAACCCTTTCTGTGAAGAAATTTTTCCTAATGTCCAATCTAAGCTTCCTGTGGTACAGCTTGAGGCCATTCCCTCTTGTCCTGTCCCCTGTCACTTGGGAGAAGAGGCCAGCTCCCTCCTCTCTCCAACTTCCTTTCAGGTAGAGAGCAATGAGGTCTCCCCTCAGCCTCCTCTTCTCCAGGCTAAATAACCCCAGCTCCCTCAGCTGCCCCTCCTAAACTTGTTCTCCAGCCCCTTCACCAGTTTCTTTGCTCATCTCTGGACTCGCTCCAGGCCCCTCAATGTCTTTCTTACAGCAACGGGCTCAAAAATGAACACAGTACTCGAGGCACAGCCTCACCAGCGCTGAGTACAGGGCGAGACTCACTTCCCTGGTCCTCCTGGCCACATCACTTCTGATACAATATTAAGGAAGGTTAAACCACTGAGCATGACATGACAGATAATAAAGTCCAAGGCATGTTAATGATCAGCAGCTATGATAATCAAGCAGCTACATAATTCACTTTAAGTCAGTTTGTAAGAGAAGCTGCAGGCTGAAGGCCTGTAGATCTCAAAGCTGGACTATGCATTCTATATCACACTTTGCAAAACCTAGGTGACTTCACATTAACTTTTTTGAATTAAATATATTTCCAATTATTAAGCAGACAATCAAGGGTTATAGTGCAAAATAAGAAAATTAAAACTTCAAGTGGGTGAGGGGTTCAAAGTCTGAGGCCTGGTCTTCCTCATAGTTCAACATATGTCTTGACATACACAAACACGCACTTGTTATTAGGCATCATACAACTTACCCCGTTCCTTCTTCGCAAGATGATTTCCATCGTAACGTTATAGAATAAGGAACAACATCTGTGATGGAAAATTCACGCACTTTAAAAGCTGGGGAAAGAATCGCACACTAGAAAAAACAAAGACCAAAATTTTGTTATATCCATGCAGTCAAAAAGTAACAAGTACAAAAACTAATGCCCAGGTGCAAAAAGGTTACCATTCATCTAGGTCACAGGAATCAGAATGGTTTGGGTTGGAAGGGGCCTTAAAGATCACCCAGTTCCAACTCCCCTAACCATGAGGAATTTTTTCCTGATGTCTGATCTAAATCTTCCCCTTGCAATTTAAAGCCACTCCTGTCACTCCTTGGTTGTGTAAACAGTCTCTCCCCAACTTTCCTGCAGGGCCTCTTCAGGCCACTATCAGGTGTCCCTTAGAGCCTTCTCTTCTCCAGGCTGAACAAGCTCAGTTCTCTCAGCCTGCTCCATAGTGGAGGTGCTCCAGCCCTCTAGCCCTCAGATCATCTTCATGGCCTCCTCTGCACCCATTCCAACAGTCCCATATCCTTCTGATGCTGGGGATTCCAGAACTGACACAATACTCTAGGTGGGGCCTCACAAGCAGGACATAGAGGTCTTGCTTACCACAGGACTTGAAACAGAAACTTCCTATACTTTAGTATAAAGTTAATTGAACTTAAAAGACTGAACTAAATTAAAGCAGCAGGAACAGATGCTGCTTCCCCAGTGTCTGTCACTAAAGATGCTCAGCAAAGGTTCCAAATGACTACACGGAAGTGGAACAGTGCAATTTGGGTCATCAAATTTAACAGGTCTGTAATGCTGAAGACCATCCTGAGCTGACAGCAGCAAATTACTGAGCATAATTCAATCGTTTCTGACGTGGTCACTGTCACTGACTGCTGAAAGAACATGCAAGCCTCTATGTCTTGTTTCAGCTGCAGTACCTTTTGCTTACGCTTAGTTGTATTTCGTTAGCACATGATGTTAAAGAAGCAATACCAAAGTTTAATTTCGTTAGCTATACCTGCAAGGCACAGCCTCTTGCAACAGCTTCGTCAGCATTTAGCGTGGTGCTTATCTCTTTACAGAAAAAGTTAGAGATCTGTTCCTTCACTGCTGGAATTCTGGTAGCCCCACCTACTATTTCTATACTGTAGATATCTTCACGCTGAAGTTCTAGAAAAGAGAGCACAGGGCCTTAAGTTATCATCATGATATCAAAAAGCTGTCGTTGGACAACAACAAAGATCGACTGCTGATATTACCTAAACACTGTGACAAGCACTAAATGTATTTAACAGTCAAGAAGATCCCTAAACCTATTCATGATGTGTCCTATTAAATCTCATTGTCCCTCCTGCAGGGTACAAAGATTCCTAGCTACATAATCCTGGAAAATGCAGAAGCCAAGCATCAAGAACAACAGCTGTTCTTTAAAATACATTGTCCATGTGCATCCCCCTTCCAGTGTGCACAAACTCAAGTGCATGTAATTGGTTTTTCTTTGGCAGCCCTGCTCTACTGGGCCTCACCCCTCCCAAACAAGAAGAAAATAAAACGCAAATAAACCTCATTTTATGTTTAGTTTAATTTTGGTCGTCAATGAAGGAAAGTAAAACACTTGACTGAAAATCTATCATAAATATTAGACAGTGCTTGCAGGGCAACTTTTTTATTTCTGATGCAGATGTGTGCACAAAGCAATCTCAAGCAACTGGCAGTCCTTGAACAGCTCTGCTCAGCAGCTCTGCAGGCTCTTAGTTCCTGTATTAGGTAGCTAGCCAAGTCATGAGATAAGCAGAGTCCTTCCCTTTCTTATAGCTGAGGATGCTAGAACTGAGGGTAAAACCTTTTCCTTTCAAAGTCTAATTTTCTCCTTTGTACTATATTAGGAAAAAAATAATGTTATTTGCACATGCTTTAGATGATTTCTTTCAAGAATACACTGTCAAATTCTCAGGTCAGTGAGGACATGTATGTATTGCATATGGAACAGGCTGGCCAGGCAGTCACAGTAAACAATTATGGGTTCTCCCATTGTAGTTTTGGTTTGTTTTATGTTTTTGAATAAGATTATCTTCCAGAGTGCCAACCTTTTCCATTACTCAGGGTGGATGAGGGGCAATAAACCAGGGTTGCAGGTGCACTAAATGAGGCAGGAATGGGATCATGCACACATGGCAAGCATATGAATGGAACTTACATTTAACTTTTCAGTACTTAGCTTTGCAATTCTAATAAATACAAAAATATATTAAAAACATAATCATTAAAGAGATCTAGGATAACTGGATTAACTAGTTACTTTCTTGAACCAAATGCAGTACCTAAATGGACTCCTACTTACTAGCCTGATCCATGGCTGCTCTTAAGGGAGGTTCCACTCTGGACAGAAGTGCAGCACACAATTGCTCAAACTGAGCTCTGCAGGAAGAGGGAAAAGCATTTTAGATTACAAGACAGCTTAAAAATCACAATTCACTGTATTCCGCTGAATATAACACAAAGTACCTGTTCATCTTACTGGAGACATCAAGGTCATTCATGAAGCACTCAATATTGAGTGGAAGGTCAGAGGCATTTGCACTCATAAGCTTCTTCAGTTTTTCACATTCCTGATACAATCGTAGCAGTGCTCGGGGATTCTCTTTTACATTCAGTTTGTATTTTGTCCTAAATTCCTCAGAGAAATAGTCGACCAAAGCCTCATCGAAATTCCTGCCGCCTAAGAAGGGGTCAAAGGTAGTGGCCAAGACCTGAGGAGAAGTGAAAGAACAAAGATTAAAAGCTATTAGACAATGCTTGTTTAGATATTGGGACAGCTTTCAAACAGACATTAGTTCTATTAACACATTTAAAAAGAGGTTTTCTTACAATCTTCTATGCAATTGCCAAATAGAATAACTTAAAAAGATCACTCCTCAGTTCAGTTTCTGCCTGCCCCAAATAAAATACTATCACATCTACATTGTTATTTTCTAAAACGCTGCAGCCCCTACCCAGTTTACGAGCTCGCTAAAGTAAAGGAATTTTGAACCGTCACATCATCACAGAGCAATTCAGGGAGGTCAACAATTTCCCATAGTCAGGTCAGCTGCACAACTACCATGCTTACAGAACCACCAGACATACATGTGATGTAAAATGGTTTGGGTTGGGAAGGACCTTAAAGTCCACCCAGTTCCAACCCCCATGGGCAGGGACACCTCCCACCAGCCCAGGCTGCCCAAGGCCCCATCCAGCCTGGCCTTGAACACCTCCAGGTATGGGGTCAGCCACAGCTTCCCTGGGCAACCTGTGCCAGGGCTTCACCACCCTCACTGTGAAGTTTTCCCTAACATCTAATCTAAATCTTCCCCCTTCCAATTTAAAGTCGTTTCCCATTGCTGTATCGCTCCATGCCCTTGTATAAAGTCCCTCCCAAGCTCTCCTGCAGCCCCTTCAGGTGCTGGAAGGTCACTATCAGGTGTTCCTGCAGACTTCACCAGGCTGAACAACTCCAACTCTCTCAGCCTGTCCCCATAGCAGAGGTGCTCTAGCCCTCCGATCAGCTTCACTGCTCCTCTGGGCCTGTTCCAACAGTTCTGTCTCCTTCTTATGTTGGATACACACACACACACACACACACACACATATTCATAACATGGCACAAACACTGTGCAGTATGTTTAATATTTAAGCACTTTCCAGAACACTTCTGGGATACTCCATTTTGCATTTTATAAAGCTTGATTTGCTGAAATAGCCAACAAAACCAGAAAGGTTTTCTATTCAGCCTTTCAAAAATTTGCTGTAGACATTTATTTAGTGTTTTTTAAAAAGTACCTTTCCACAGAACAGCATTTTGAGCATCATTCAGTTAAATACTTCAGGAATATGGGGTTTTACAGAAGATTACCTTCAGTTTTCCCTTGTTAAAAGCACAGATCGAAACCTGATATGCAGAATGCCCCATATCTACAAAGACCACGTTTCTTGGCTTCTCTTCCAAGGCTGGCAGATCTTGCTTGTATATTCCATAGGCCAGTGCAACTGAAAACCACAAGAACAGGAAAGCTGTATACAACTGTAAAGCACACATTAAAAGCACAAATTTCACTCCGTAGCATATGCCCCATCATAAATTTAAATGTATAAATCAAGGATTTCTCAAATTGTTTATTTTTTACTTCTGTTTAAGAATTACTGTTCTTAATTAATGTGAAGATGCTGAAAGCACATTTTTCACTGTAAAGGCAGGAAATAGATGTCAGGTGAGGGATTAACACCAAAGCTTCGCCTTTTATCTCAGTTCCTCTTGCAGCCAAATTAACATTGCAATTTGTGGAGCTGCACAGGTTAAGCTTCAGGCCTACACCTCTCCACTGAAATGTCTCACATTCAGTATTTGTCAGCTCAGCTTTGCAAAATTCAATCATGCTTAAGAGATAAAAAAAACGTTTTAGAAGACCTGAATTTCTAAAAATCTGATACCAGCACTCATTTAGAACATTGGTTGAGACTTTCTAAAGCAAATAGAATTTATAACAAGAGAAACATACTGGTTTAAACGGCTCCAGCTTCAGTTCCCTTTGAGTTAACTTACATCTATGCCCTCCAATTCACAAAACCAGAGGGCAGTTTATGAACTGCTCTATACAAACAGCAGTCCTGCAAATGCTACAAACTAACAGGTTTGCCACAAGTTTAAACCATCCTTATTCCACAGACTTCTGCTTGACTTAATTTGGCTATTTTGAGAAGTCAGTTCAGGTTGTTCCCAAATATGATTAGCAAGTCTGCGTTCAGAACAAGCTCCATAAAAATACAGTTTCTGAGAAAGCAGCTTTAAAGGATACATCGAAAAGTTAAAAATTAAAAGTCTTTGGATTACGTGCTTTAAAATTTCCCTTCAATGTATTTAAATTCAAATAAATATTAACTTATGATAAAAAAAATATCTAATACTTCCAGATTTACTTTTACTCCAGCACACCCATCTTCCACTAAGCTGCAAAGAATATTAGAAGACCCTGCTACGTGCCTGTGTTAAATGCTGCATTTCCTGTAATCTTTCAGATAGATGCAGGTTGTATCTACCAATATTATCATTTCATACAATAACTGAGAATTTAGGTCAGGTGCACATCCAGACAGATCACTAAGAGACTCTGAAGCTAGCTCAGGCCTTCCCGACGCAGCTGCTGCAGCAACACAGACACTAAGCGGATACCAGCTTTATTTCAGAAGCAGGGTAGCTACTTTCAAGTGATGCTGCATTCAAGTTAGCAAACCCAAACTCTCATTATGTTTCACCAGTACTGAGTGCCACCCCACCAGCACAGCTGCTGTGCTTCCAGCTTCCAAGCTGGATTGGGCAGTACTGGCCTGGATAGCTTTTTTCCCCAAGCTCCTTCTTGTGTAACAGGAGCTATGTCATCATCCTCACAGATTCAATAGACTGAATGGGTAAAAATAAAACTGCTGCTGCCCTTTACCTGCTGTAGTTTCATTCATCAGCTTCAGACAATTTAATCCTGCAATCTGTGCAGCTGCCATTACAGACCTTCTCTCGGCATCAGTGAAAAAACTGGGTACCTGTTTCCAAAAATAATTACACAGGATATTATGAAGTATGGACTTTTAATTTGATTTAGTTTTAATTTGATCAGATTTACCCACTAAGCAATCCTATAAATTTCAATATCACAAGACACTGCTATAAACTAACCTCACATTAATAAGGCAGTCTGAATAAAACTTGCCCAGGGAAGCTGTGGATTCCCTCTCCCTGAAGGTGTTCAAGGCCAGGCTGGATGGGGCCTTGGGCAGCCTGATCTGGTGGGGGCTTGGACCTGGATGGGCTTTGAGGTCCCTTCAACTGAAACCAGTCTATGATTCTATGAAAAAAGCTTGGTAATTAATTTTAGTGCATATTTTAATAAACATTCCACAATATGACAGAAATGAAGCGACATCCAGAGTTGCTTTAAACAAAGTAGATCTAAACACCAAGAAAAACCTGAAAAGGTTTTCTCAGATTCTTCTGATGAGTCTTTGATCCTAGAAACATTACCAGTTTCTGAGAAAAATTTTGCAGCATAAAGGCAACACAATAAATATTCATACACAGCCCCAAAATAAATGCAGCACTACAGTGGTGCTGGAACTAAACTTAGTGCTGAACTCAACTTTGTGTTACAAATTAATCTTTATCCATTTCCCAGTTATCACCTCCACCAGTGCCAGCCTACACTGTGCTACAATATTCAGTTCCACCAAAAATAGCCAAGGGACAATCGGGGACAATCAGAGCCCATCCAAGAACTGGCTGCGATCAGCTGGAACGCCTTCAACTTCAGTCATGCTTAAAACCTCAAACCCCATTCGTGTGTTTTGTCAGCTACCATCATGGTCTATTACCAAGGATCTTTGTGTGGGAGGTATTCTCTGTGTCTTTGCATAACATAAGGAAGCAAGAAAAAAGATCAAAGGAGGTTTCAAATAGCTAAAGCACACAGCTTTCCGGTTCCCATGTCTGTCTGACAGAGAAGGGATAACCCCACCACTCCATGCCCAGACTTCTCACCTGAGCAAGAGCAGAAGTGCAGCACTAAACAAAGACAACGGGAAATGAAAAAACATTTCTGACTTCACATTTGGAATGAAGCCTCCAGTCTTCAAACTCTGCCCTTACTCTTCCACTGTGGGTGAGGACATTAGCTAAAAAACCCCAACAAACACAAACCTGCTGAATAAAAAGACCTTTTCAAACCAAGACAGGTAGCTTGGTCTTCTCTAATCTCCTGTATTACCCTTAGAGCCACAAAGTTCAGGCTACTCTCAACTACACTACGACCCAGTGTTCAACTAGGTAACAATGAAGAAGTTTAACAGGAATTTAGAATCATGGAATGGTTTGGGTTGGAAGGGACCTTAAAAGAACAGAGAGTCCCAACCCCCCTGCCATGGGCAAGGACACCTCCCACTGGATCAGGCTGCTCACAGCCCCATCCCACCTGGCCTTGAACACCTCCAGGGATGGGACATCCGCAACTTCCCTGGGCAACTTGGACCAGTGTCTCACCACCCTCACTATGAATAATTTGGGAAGGTTTTGGGAAATGAGGAAGATATACTTACATATAGAACAATTCCCGTTAACAGGAACTACAGCAACCAGGATTACTACACATTGCACATTGAGATAACCAGTCTGGATCAGCTTAGGCAGTACATTCTTTCTATAAACAAACTCTTGCTTTCTCAAATTTGCCATCTTCTCATATGATTACAATGTATCCTCATTTAGAAAAAACCTATAGAAAAGGCTTATTTGGGGGGGGGTGTGATTTATATCCACCACTTGTCTCTCTTACCATTGCACCATGACATATGTGGTACTGGCCCACATGCAGCTATCTATAAAAAGCATTGCATTAAATATATCACAACTTACTGAGATCACACAGTCTGCCACTGGTTTCTTCAAAGCACTTTCTGAAGTCTCTTTAAGTTTGGCCAATAACATCCCTGTAATCTGTTCCACTGCAAACAGTCTCTCTTCATCTAGGTATCTCACCTGAAACAGAATTGCAATTCTGGAATAAATCATCTTGATTTTTGTCTATGATTTGTGACTTGGACATTTCTACTGATTTTGAGCAATGAAACTCAAGTTTAACAGCAGACCCCAGACACAAATAACTCTCCGTATCAACTGATGCTGTGGCATTGTACAAATCATTAACAGTTCAGTTTAGCTGAAAATTGTTTTGTGGGAAACTAACACCTGCGTTATCTCAAGTGGCTGTTCACAAAACTGCAGTACTTTACTTGTTTGTTTGGGGGTTTTAATTAAAAAAAACCCCCAGAAACCAGCAAAATGCATAATGAACATAGAATCACATCTGTCCAAACATGACCTAAACCCCAGAGTTTTGCAGCAAACCCAAAGAACACTTGCTTCTTGCAAGGGTCACATGAGGCAGGGAAGGGGCAAACAAGGTGATTGTAACAGTCCTGCCCTGCTCAGGAATCACATCTGAGTCTTCAGGCTTCAGATGAGGTCTATGTCCTCACCTCCTGACAGGCTGCCACCTCTCTAGCAACCCCAAATGCTCCTGTGCAGGGAAACCCAGAAAGATGAGCAGCAGCTATATTTACACAGGCAATTCATACAATCGGAGCAGGTATACAGAACAAAAACTCACTCTGTGTGGTATAAAACCCTGCCAGAAAGCAACCCAAAGTGCTCTGAGTGAGGATGACTTTTAGATTATCTGAGTGAATGGAATTTGCTTCAGAAGTACTCTCCTGATCCGAATTAAAATGCTAAAAGATGGACACGTTCAGAGAATGAAACCAGAAAGCCCGAAATTTGAGAACAGCACTTTCTAGCCATTTAGTTTAAAACTAATTTGTCTGGATTACATCTTCAAAGCACTTTTTTTTTCTTTTTTTCCCTGAAAAACGAGTCTCTGCATGCCTTTAAGACCTGAGCTCAGATGGAACTAATAATCACAATTGTAATTATACGTATTTGAAGGTAAATCTGGTAAGGTAAAGCAATACCAATGTCGCTATAGAAAACTAATGATGATGAGAAACCTCACACATCTCTGACAAAGCACAATACTTGAGCAGATGTTACTGCAGGGAGTAAAATGTTCTTCATCTCTTGGTTGCAACAGATTTAGTACAATGTGACTTCTATTCCAGATGAATTGAACAAACTTAACCTTCTTTGGGCTGAAAGCTGTTACCATTTTATAGCACACCTATATGGGAAATACCACAATACCTATTTTACACTAGTTTATTGCTAGAAGACAAGATACCTACAATGCATAGCAGGTACTCTAGGGCTTCCTGCACATACGAAGTGAACAAATTACAAGGAGAAATGCAGCAAAACTACACTACGGCAGGCTTTGCGAAAATAACAAGTGTTACTGTACTGTACCTGAGATTTATTTTCTAAATGAGCAAGAATATAGTTAGAGATTTCTTAAGGAAAATTAAAAGTCAACGCAAGCAGGAAGTCAAGTGACAAAGTTCCAGAGTATTCACATCTATCACTGAAGATATTGTACCCAAAGCTCTAACTTACCTTTACTCCTACAGAGCCATTGGGCATTTTCTGAAGTTCATAGGGAAGTTTGGCCCTTTCAGTTTGTATGTAAGGGTCTTCAAATGCTCTTCCATGCAGTTTTTTGAAGCCATGTAACGTATTTTTTACATTTGTGACAATCTGTGGAGAAGATAACTTATTTTTAATTACACACAACATGAAGAAGACAGAAGACGACCTAGAAAGGAACTCTCATTATGGTGGGCTTGATGAACATATTGAAGACCCAGGTCAAGTTTCAGATACTTACTGGAATGTAATGGGTGAGTGGGAGAGAATGAAGCATCTGGTTTTTAATCTATGTTCTCCATTAAAAAAAAAAAATCAAACTTGCTTCCCTCATTAATATCCTCTAGCTTGCTGCCATCAATTTTCACTGTACCTCTTATTTTAGAGGACCTTCCTGACACAGCAGGTAATATTTGAGATTGTATCACATATTGGTGTAATAGCTGCCTGCAGGAACAAATGACGTTATTGCCTACATTAACCTTAAATGAAGCTTCAAAAAATTAACGCTGTATGAGTTCCTTTAAAGTCCTCCTCAAATTCAGATCCCACCTGGAGATAAGGCCTTCCCATACCTATTCACTCAATCATATTTCAATCTTACTACTTTAAGGACAGATGTTTTAAGTAAAGAAAGGACCAGAACACACACATCCTAACACACACAATTTCTAAGCTATCAACAGAAATGACTCCAGGGTGACTTACAACATAAACTAGCCTGGTTTACATGTCTAAATAGTGAGCTTCATAGCTGGGAAGAGTACTGACAGGACACCTTCTCATCAGCAAAGCTAAAGTGTTGAGCTCAGACAGAAAGGGTATAGTTTCTCGGAATGAAAGTAATGCAGGCTCTGCACACACCGACTGCTCCCCTGGTACTACCAGGGAGCTCCACTACCTTTGTGTTCAGCAGGCAAATTTCCAGTTACCTACGCCCTACTTTAAGGGCAAGAAGCCCTCAGCACGACAAGAAGACACATGGATGCAGGTAAGACCTGACCTATTTTGAATTTGTAGCTTCACAGTGGCTATTATGACTTTTTACAGATTTTCCTTCCAAAGGAAGGCTTTCCTAGATTGTAAATTAATTTACAGAGGAGAAATTTTACTTCTGCTCAAAGTTCCAAATTAAGACAGTAAATTTAAAACATATTCAACTCCACATGGTGAGCAGCGACCAGTATCTGTACCAAATTTTCACTGTACATCTTCAGTTTCAACTTTGTTAATAAGCACAGTATGCCTCCTAAACCCCAGTGGAGGTTTAATTACAAACTCCATTCTTTCTGTCATGAGTAAGGAAGAAAAAAATTCCTTTACTGGGTAAGAAACAAGGTTGTTCCTTCACAATTTTTACTCCAAATGACAAAACAACATAGAAATACTGTTTCAATTTTAATGCAGGGAATATACTGTTGGAGTAGTAACTACTACTTTGAAATGCACACTTATTGTAGAAAAAAACCCACTTTGAAACAGAAAAATATCAAGTCTATTCATTACTTTTCTTCCCACAGCTCAACATGAGACAAGCCAGGTAAGCACTATGAGAGGTTTTGATCCATTTACCTGGCTCTTTGCTGCATTCCCAATGGCTCGGGTCTTGGATCCTAAAGATATACATGCTCTGAGGGAAAAGAGCGGGAAAAAAAAAAAGGAATTAATTTTTATTAGAAAACAGCATAAAGTATTTCCATGTTACTTTAAAACACCCACAAAAATTAAAGTAGCAGAGGATGAATGTGGTTTTTAACAGCATCATTGAACAAAGAACCAGAACTTACAGTGCAATTCTAGTTATCTCGCTCTTTGCAAATTAGTTTAGACACTACAAGCAATCGTAATTATTAATATAATTATTGCATTTAAGGAATTCTTTGAAAGCTTATGTGTTCTACAGATGTTATCATGAAGGCAAAGAATTAATAGCTGCTTTTGGGCCACAGCTTTGTGACCAAAGAAGCCTGTGACATTTAACTGAAAAACCCAAACAGTACCAGTCAGGTTTTCTTGACTTGACAACCCTGAAGTCTAACAGTCCCACATTCACATTGTGAAAGCCACTAGTAACAATAATTAGAAGACAACAACTGCAAAGCTACCTAAGGCCAGTGTGGCTGAAAAGCCCAGTTCTACAAGCAGCTGAGTGCCTCCTGTGACAGAGGATGACCAGGTACACAATGCAAACAGGATAAAAAAGGGGAGATGTATGGGAACAACCCTCAGCCACCACAGGCTTGGGAAGCTCTAGAGGAGGCCATGATGCCTCCCAACTTGCTTCTCCTCCACTCAGCCTCACCTCTAGATCTAGCAAAGGCTGCCCAGCACCCAGTCTCCCCCCGGACATCTTACTACTGCCTTGGAAGACTTTTTTTTTTTTTTTTTTGCAAGTTACTATCGCCACACTTTTGCTTTACAGACTTGAAAGAGAACTCTTTCCCTAAAAGAGAACTGAACTGGCTAATACCACTCAGCAGTAAGTAACAGCTATAACCCAGATTCCATATGGCTCACACAGAACTGTTTAATGAACGTACAAAGGTCACTATAGCAGACTGCTTCCTGCCTCCTCTCACCATCCCTACAATGAGGGCACTGTATGTAATTTGATAGCGTTATCTGGCAACCTCTTCTGCTCCAGCACCACACTGAACATGCAAAACCCTCTCCCAATTTAACTGCTGCAAAGAGACAACGCACTGCCCTACATTTCCAGATATGCAGTTCAGCTTTTGCAAACAGCTTTTATTAACATCGCTTTATGCTACAGTTCCCATTCATGTTTTGCAATAATAAAGAAAAGTCAGAAAAAGGATAGTCACAGAATCACGGACCCATCGGATGAAGAGCAATTTAGAAATGGTGCAAATGGTCTATGAGACAGATAATATCAAGCCAATGCTATTATATCACACCTTTTCAGGTGACTCAGAGACAGCATTACTTCCACAAGGGTATTTGCATCAAGTCAGAAGCCAGGTAGCTCTCCAGAGCTCCTGCCCCAGTTTACTTCAATTACTCAGTTCCAGCACAAGGGGATGGATGGGTTCTCCTTCCCTTGGCTGGGAAATAATATGCCAAAAAATAAATCATGTTCTCTTTGGCTCTGAATGCTTCAGTTGTATCCAAGACAGGCCTTCAGGAAGCACCTCCACGGTAAGGACACAACCCCACCACTACCCTCAGCCTCCTCTGGAGCAAGCTTTGAATAGCACACAGACTTCGCAAAAGGCAGCAGGCTCTCTTCATCACAAGGATGTTTTAATCCTCTCCATGCATTGTTGTGAAGAAGATGCTACCCTCATCATTTTAATTACAGTTTGTGATTGCATTTATTACACATGGTTTGAAAGAAAGCTACAGAAGAATTACAAGCTTCTAGCAATCAACTGCGTTTCCACAAAACTGCAGTGGGGATGCATGGCACCCAAAGGGGCCATTCGCCCTGTGATTTTAACACACCCACCACACTAGAAACGTGTCCAACAGACCTGCTAGACTTCTCAGTTCAGAAAGAGCCAATTAACATCCAAAGGGATGCTATGGCCAAAAGCCTTAAAAAGTACAAAATCTACCAAAATGGATGGTTTGAAGGCAGAACCTTTTTCCTTTCTCTCTAAAATACGTGTGCTAAAACTTCAAGGATGATGCTCATTTTATAAATGCTAATAGTCCTTTGCCTTATAGAGTGGAGATTTTAGGCAAACAATAACAGGCTAAGAGAGTTGGGGTTGTCCAGCCTGGAGGAGGCTCCACGGAGATGTTGGAACAACGTTCTAGTATCTGAAAGGGCTACAGGAAAGCTTGGGAGGGGCTGTTCACAAAGGCTGGTAGTGACAGGACTAGGGGCAACGGGTATAAACTGGAGAGGGGCAGATTTAGACTAGACATAAGGAAGAATTTCTTCACCATGACAGTGGTGAGGCACTGGCACAGGTTGCCCAGGGAAATTGTGGATGTCCCACCCCTGGAGGTGTTCAAGGCCAGGCTGGATGGTGCCTTGAGCAGCCTGACCTGATGGGATGTCCCTGCCCATGGCAAGGGGCTGGAACTGGATGGGTTTTAAGGTCCCTCCCAACCTATTCTATGATTCTACATCACACGCTTTAACAACTGGGACACTAGATCTCTGACTCAAGAATGCTGTATTAACTGTGCTAATATCCATCTTCTGTTAACTCTGCACTGCTTTTGCCTGTAGCACTGAAGCACGCTAACATTAAGGCTGTACACTTCACAGCAGTACTGCACAGATATCTGCGCCAGCTCCCAAACTGGAAGCTGGCTGCACTAATTAGCCTTGCCCAGAAAGAGCAATTAGGCCTGTAAAGCACAGCCAGCACTGTCCTATCTTTAGGACCTAACCCAGTATCTTTTCATGGCTTAATAACACCATGCTGCATAGACCTGTAGAGGCTTGTCCAGAGCCAGTTTAGGTATTCTCATACCATGTTACGCAGACACAACAAACGTTTTTAACACTTTTGTATTTCTAGGGGAAAGACCAAAGTATCTGGGAAATGTCCACCTGATGTTAACCATTAGCTAACTTCCAAGTACCTACATGACATAAGCACCTCTACTGGGAGGTATGCAGTTAATTTACTCTGTTGCTATGTGTAATAAACAGAGAAGTTCTGAACATTTAAGCATTAGACTTGCCTACATCACTCTAATACTGTTTGAAGCGAGGCTTAGTTACTATGATAAACTTCCGTAACAGAAATAAACCTGTTCTATTTCTGAGTGCTTTTTCAGTTTGCCTCAAGACAACAGCATTAGAAAGGAAGTTTTTCGTGTTCTCCTATATTACATTTCAGAGAAAGAGGATTTAAAAAAACCCAGGAGGAACGTCACTTGACGTAAGATAACTACTGTCTTTAACTATCTGTGCACTCCAGGTGCTATCCTGCTTACCCTACTTTAAACCCCTCTCATCATCATTTCGTAAATGTCTTGAAAATGTATGTGAAAAAAATGCAGGAAAACCTCTGTGAAGCTGAGCACCACAAGAACAGCTAAAGATGTCAAGTGCTTTTCATTACAAGGGGGGAGAAAAGTGCAGCTGCCTCAGGATTATTTGGGCAAGGATTTCAGGAGGTTCCTGGCACGGAATCTGAAAGGTCCCAGGATTTCTGTTCTCATAAAATGTGTACAAGGACAATGTGTTGTTGAGAGTTAATATTTTTTAAGCAGTATTTTTTTTTTAAGTAGTGAAAAGAATTTTAAAGAGCATTCCCACTAATACAGGCAGCATGCATTTTAGCACTCTACTTCTGCACTTAAAAAAAAAAGACAAGCTTGTAGAAAGCAAAACAAAACTACATTTCTGTGAGGTCAAAAAGACAGCAATGGGAAAGCTATTATGGTCACACATCGCAGAAACAGCTTTCGGCTGTTGGTTACAAATTCCTTTTATAAAAGAAAGCACCACCCAAACCCTGATTTTTACAAGCACTACACAAATTACTGAATTCTCCTTGAAAATTACGCACAGATGGAGCTCTAAAAATCCCAGATGAACCCCATAGAAACAGAAGAGGAAAATCTCCACCTACTCTTGCGTATCGCATCATCACAGATGAGTCCCACTGCCTCCCCCTCCCTCTTCTCGCAAGACCTTGGTATTCCACGGCCAGCAGATGCAGCGTGTTCAAGCAGGAATAGATTTTAATGTGAGGGAACTCATCACGCCACTTCTCTGTTTCCCTGGTGAATCCATCTCCTCCTACCCCCTCCCACCATCATAACATTATTAATGATGATGGTTCAATCCCTTGCAACCCTTCTAGAATTAGGGGAAACACATGAGATCTTTGTTGGATGAAATAGCAGTGTTACAGGGAGAGAAAAAAACCCTTTGTGCCTCAGGAGCTGTGTGGCACATCCCATGCCGGGTGGTGTTTAAAGAATCATGGAATGGTTTTGTTGGAAAAAACCTTTAAGATCACTGAATCCAACCATACCGATCCACTACTAAACCAGACCCCTGAGCATGTCATCTGTTCATCTCTAAACAGCTCCAGGGATGGTGACTCAACCACCTCCCTGGGCAGCTGGATACAGTGCCTGATAACCCTTTCCTTGATGAAATTTTTCCTGATAGCCAATCTAAACCTCCCTTGGTGAAACCTGAGGCCATTTCCTCTCGTCCTACCACCTGGGAGAAGAGACCAGCACCCACCTCATTACAGTGTCCTATCAAGGAGTTGTAGAGAGCAATAAGGTCTCCTGTCAACCTCCTCTTCTCCAGGCTAAATCACCCCAGTTCCCTCAGTTGCTCCTCTTAACACCTGTTCTCCAGCCCCTTCACCAGCTTCACTGCCTCCTCTGGAGGTGCCCTAGGACCTCAATGTCCTTGTACTGAGAGGCTCAAAACTGAACACAGCATTCAAAGTGTGACTTGAGGGACAGATGAACTTGACAGATAATTTTTTAGGCATCCAGGGAACAACCCCAGCACGCCCTGATACTCCTCTTAACACTTGTTCTCCAGCCCCTTCACCAGCTTCGCTGCCCTCTGGATGAACTCTAGGACCTCAATGTCCATCTTGTACTGAGTGGCCCAAAACTGAATACAGGATTCGAGGTTCAGCTTGATAGAGCTGGGGTTGTTTAGCCTTGAGAAGAGAAGGCTGAGAGGAGACCTCATTACTCTCTACAACTACCTGAAGGGAGGTTGTAGAGAGGAGGGAGCTGGCCTCTTCTCCCAAGTGACAGGGGACAGGACGAGAGGGAATGGCCTCAAGCTCTGCCAGGGTAGGTTTAGGTTGGAGATTAGGAGGAAGTTTTTCACAGAAAGGGTCATAGGGCATTGGAATAGGCTGCCCAGGGAGGTGGTTGAGTCACCTTCCCTGGAGGTGTTTAAGGCACGGGTGGATGAGGTCTTGAGGGACTTGGTTCAGTGTTAGATAGGAATGGTTGGACTAGAAGATCTGATGGGTCCCTTCCAACCTGGTTGTACTATGATTCTATGATTCAATGGGTGACCCTGACAGGTAATTTTTGAAGCACCCAGCAAACAACCCCAGCTCCTCCTAAACACCTCTGTGCTCCAGGCCCCCCACCAGCTCCACTGCCCGTCTACAAGGACGCGGCAGAGGCAGAAGCTGGGAGGGTGTTTCTGGGATTGCCTCCCGCTCCTAAACAACCATCTCTGCGGCTCCTTCAAACGCTATGGAGGAAGGGGCAGTCGCCCCACGACAGCAGAGGGATCCCGAGATGGAGAGGGCGGCGGGGGGGGGGGGGCACCCCCCACTCCTCTCCCGCCAAGGGGGGCGTGGCCTCGGGGGGGGGGGGGGTCTGGCGGGAGGGAGCGTGGCCTCAGAGCAAAGAGACGGGGGGGGCTCCGCGCGCCCCTTGTCCCACGCGATCCCGAGCGCGCGCGGAGGGGCGTGGCCTCAGCGCCGGGAGGGGGTCCGCGCGCCCCTTGCCTCACGAGTGGGCGTGGCCTCATGGCGGGGTTGGGGGAAAGGCCCGTGGGGAGAGAAATTACAGGCGAAAAGGGGAGGGGAAGAGGGGGAAAGAAGGCGGCTGGGTTCGCCCGTGCAGCAAGGAGGAGTGGGGAGGTAAGGGGTGGGGGGGAAGTCGAAGCGTCCCGGGAGCGCCGGTACTCACGGGGTGCAGCGGTCGCTGTACTCATTGGCGATGGTCTCAATGCCTCCGCTCCGCGCCACGCCGATGTAGCAGTTGAGGAAGCCGAGATCAATGCCGACCACGGACATGGCTGCGCTTCCCGCTCCCGCACCGGTCTGTGACTACAGCAGCGGCGGCGGCAGCAGCACCGGTCTCCTCGCCCGCCTTCTCCCCCACTGCGGAGCGCTGGGCACCAACT
>JAUMJK010001631.1:0-63524 GCA_033558105.1 Coccyzus lansbergi | reverse complement strand
ATGGAGAACCTCCAAAACCCCATAGAGAACCCCCAGACCCACCTCAGACCCCATAGAGCACCCCCAGACCCTATAGAGGATTCCCCAGACCCTATGGAGAACCTCCAAACCCCATAGAGAACCCCCAGACCCACCTCAGACCCTATAGAGCACCCCCAGAGCCCAGAGAGCACCCCCAGACCCTCCCCAGGACCCCTAGACCCACCTCAGACCCCATAGAGACCCCTCAGACCCTATAGGGCACCCCAGAGCCTGTAGAGCACCCTCAGACCCACCTCAGACCCCATAGAGCACCCCCAGAGTCCAGAGAGAACTCCCAGACCCACTTCAGACCCCATAGAGCACCCCCAGACCCTATAGAAAAACCCCCAGAGCCCAGAGAGAACCCCCAGACCCTGTAGAGCACCCCCAGACCCACCTGAGACCCCCATAGAGCACCCTCAGACCCTATAGAGCAACCACAGAGCCCATAGAGCACCCCCAGGGCCCCAGAGAGAAACCCCTAAGCCCCATAGAGACCCCTAAACCCACCTCAGACCCCACTCACAGCCCCCCAGAGCCCATAGAGCACCCCCAGAGCCGATAGAGACCCCCAAACCCATCTCAGACCCTATTGAGCACCCCCAGACCCTATAGAGAACCCCCAGAGCCACCTCAGACCCCATAGAGCACCCCCAGAGCCCAGAGAGAACCCCCAGACCCACCTCAGACCCCATTCAGACCCCATAGAGCACTCCCAGACCCTATAAGAGCAACCCCCAGAGCCCACAGAGACCCCCAGAGCCCATAGAGCACCCCCACGGCCCCCAAACCCACCTCAGACCCCATAGAGCACCCCCAGAGCCCAGAGAGCACCCCCAGACCCTCCCCAGGACCCCTAGACCCACCTCAGACCCCATAGAGCAGCCCCAGAGCCCAGAGAGACCCCTCAGACCCTATAGGCACCCCCCAGACCCTATAGAGCACCCTCAGACCCACCTCAGACCCCATAGAGCACCCCCAGAGCCCAGAGAGAACCCCTAGACCCTGTAGAGCACCCCCAGACCCTATAGAAAATCCCCAGACCCACCTGAGACCCCATAGAGCACCCCCAGACCCTATAGAGCAACCACAGAGCCCATAGAGCACCCCCAGACCCACCTCAGACCCCATAGAGCACCCCCAGGACCCTATAGAGCACCCTCAGACCCTATAGAGCAACCACAGAGCCCAGAGAGCACCCCCAGACCCCAGAGAGAAACCCCTAAGCCCCATAGAGACCCCTAAACCCACCTCAGACCCCACTCACAAACCCCCAGAGCCATAGAGCACCCCCAGAGCCACCTCAGACCCATAGAGCCCCCCAGAGCCCAGAGAGAAACCCCTAAACCCCATAGAGACCCCCAAACTCACCTCAGACCCTATAGAGCACCCCCAGACCCACCTCAGACCCCATAGAGCACCCCCAGACCCACCTCAGACCCCATAGAGCACCCCCAGACCCTATAGAGCACCCCCAGACCCACCTCAGACCCCATAGAGCACCCCCAGACCCCATAGAGCACCCCCAGACCCACCTCAGACCCCATAGAGCACCCCTAGACCCTATAGAGCAAACCCCCAGACCCCACTTCAGACCCCATAGAGCACCCCCAGACCCATAGAGCCACCCCCAGACCCACCTCAGACCCCACAGAGAACCCCCAGACCCTAGAAAGCACCCCCTGGAGCCCAGAGAGCACCCCCAGACCCCCACAGAGCACCCCCAGACCCACCTCAGACCCCCCCCCCCAGACCCTATAGAGCACCCCCAGACCCACTTCAGACCCCATAGAGCACCCCTAGACCCTAGAAAGCACCCCCAGACCCACCTCAGACCCGCCCCCCCCCCTCCCCCAGAGCCCATAGAGCACCCCAGGGCCCCCCAATTAGGGGGTCTGCGTCCCCCCTCCAAGCCCGTTAAACCCCCGGTTGCCCGCAGGAGGTGAAGGAGCAGCTGGAGGATTTCGGGGGGACCCTGGAGGGGCTGTCGCGCCGAGCCCAGGCCGTCGTCCAGCTGCGGCCGCGGTGCCCCAGAGCCCTCCCCAGGGCCAGCTGCCCCTCCTCGCCCTCTGCGAGTACCGGCAGGGGGAGGTGGGGACCCCGACGGGGACTTAGAGCGGGGGGGGATGTGGGGGGATGGGATAGAGAATCATACGATCACTAGGTTGGGGGACATGGGGGGGGACATGGGGGGCTATGGGGGGACATGGGGGGACATGGAGGGCTATGGGGGACATGGGGGGGGGACATGGGGGGCTAGGGGGGGACATGGGGGGACATGGGGGGACATGGGGGGGACATGGACAGCTATGGGGGGACATGGGGGGCTATGGGGACATGGGGGGCTATGGGGGGACATGGAGGGCTATGGGGGGGACATGGGGGGACATGGGGGGCTATGGGGGGATATGGAGGGCTATGGGGGGACATGGAGGGCTATGGGGGGACATGGAGGGCTATGGGGACACATGGAGGGCTATGGGGACACATGGGGGGCTATGGAGGGCTATGGGGGGGACATGGGGGGCTATGGGGGGGACATGGGGGACATGGAGGGCTATGGAGGGCTATGGGGGGACATGGGGGGCTATGGGGGGACATGGGGGGCCTATGGGGACACATGGAGGGCTATGGGGGGGGACATGGAGGGCTATGGGGGGGACATGGGGGGCTATGGGGGGACACATGGAGGGCTATGGGGGGACATGGGGGGCTATGGGGGGACATGGAGGGCTATGGGGGACACATGGAGGGCTATGGGGGGGACATGGGGGGCTATGGGGGGACATGGAGGGCTATGGGGACACATGGAGGGCTATGGGGGGACATGGGGGGCTATGGGGGGGACATGGAGGGCTATGGGACGCATGGAGGGCTATGGGGGGGACATGGGGGGCTATGGGGGGATATGGGGTGTGGTCCCGGTGACCTTTTGGGGTGTTGTCAGGTGTGGGTCCAGCGTGGGGAGCGCTGGACGCTGGTGCCCGGGGGGTCCCCCCCGCGCTGGAGGGTTCGCGGCCCCAGCGGCGTCGAGGCCTCCGTCCCCTCCGTCTGCTTCGCGGTGCCCCCGCCCGACCCTGAGGCCGCTCGTGCTGTACAGGGGTGAGTCACGCAGCCCTGCCCCACGGATCCGACTCTGCCCCACGGATCCGACGCTGCCCCACGGATCCATCGGCATCGCCCCATGGATCCGTCGTGCCCCATGGATCCATCTCCCCCTAGATCTTCTCCCCATAATCCATCTCCCTATGGATCTTCTCTCCATAGATCCATCTCCCCCCTAGATCTTCTCCCCATAATCCATCTCCCCATGGATCCATCGTGCCCCATGGATCCTACACCCTATGGATCCATCTCCCCATAATCCATCTCCCTATGGATCCATCGTGCCCCATGGATCCTACACCCTATGGATCCATCTCCCCATAGATCCATCTCCCCATGGATCCTCTCCCCATGGATCCATCGTGCCCCATGGATCCTACACCCTATGGATCCATCTCCCCATAGATCCATCTCCCCGTGGATCCATCAGCATCTCCCCATGGATCCTACACCCCATTTATCCATCATGCCCCATGGATCCTTCCTGCCCCATGGATCCATCTCCCTATGGATCTTCTCTCCATAGATCCATCTCCCCATGGATCCTTCATGCCCCATAGATCCTCTCCCCATGGATCCATCTTCTCCCCATAGATCTATCTCCCTATGGATCCATCTCCCCATGGATCCTTCCTGCCCCATGGATCCTTCCTGCCCCATGGATCCTTCCTGCCCCATAGATCCTCTCCCCATGGATCTGTCTTCTCCCCATAATCCATCTCCCTATGGATCCACCATCTCCCCATGGATTCTAAACCCCATGGATTCCTCTCCCCATAATCCATCTCCCCAGGGATCCATCTCCCCATGGATCCTACACCCCGTGGACCCATCACCCCATGGATCCACCATCTCCCCATGGATTCTAAACCCCATGGATTCCTCTCCCCATGAATCCCACACCCCATGGATCCATCATAGCCCCATGGATCCTTCCTGCCCCATGGATCCTCTCCCCATAGATCCTCTCTCCATAGATCCATCTCCCCATGGATCCTCTCCCCATGGATCCACCATCTCCCCTGGGATCCTACACCCCATGTCCCTGTCCCCATGTCCTCTGTCCCCATGTCCCTTGTCTGTCCCCTCAGGCTGGAGGAGACTCGCGTTCGGCTGCTGAAGCTGCTGGAGGAGCAGGAGCTGGAGCTGCGGCGTCTCCTGGCCTGGCAGCTCCTCCAGAGACTCCTGCAGCAGGTGCAGGCCTGGACCTCCCTCACGGTCAGTCCTGCCCCACGGATCCTGCCCCAGAGATCCTTCCCTCTAAATCCTGCCCTGTAGATCCTGCCCTGTAGATCCTGCCCCATGGATTCTTCCCTATAGATCCTTCCCTATAGATCCTTCCCTGTAGGTCCTGCCCCATGGATCCTTCCCTATAGATCCTGCCCCATGGATCCCTCCCTATAGATCCTGCCCCACGGATCCTGTCCCACAGATCCTGCCCCATGGATCCTGCCCCACAGATCCTGTCCCACAGATCCTGCCCCATGGATCCTGCCCCACAGATCCTGCTCTATAGATCCTGCCCCACGGATCCTGCCCCAGAGATCGTGCTCCATGGGTGCTGCCCCATGGATCCTTCCCTATAGATCCTGACCCATCAAACCTTCCCTATAGATCCTGACCTGTAGATCCTGACCCATGGATCCTGCCCTATAAATCCTGACCCATGGATCCTGCCCTGTAGATCTTGACCCATGGATCCTGCCCCATGGATGCTGCCCCATGGATCCTGCCCTATAGATCCTGACCCATGGATCCTTCCCTAGAGATCTTGACCCATGGATCCTGCCCCATGGATCCTGTCCTATAGATCCTGCCCTATGGATCCCACCCCATAGATCCTGCTCTATAGATCCTGCCCCATGGATCCTTCCCTAGAGATCTTGACCCATGGATCCTGCCCCATGGATCCTGTCCTATAGATCCTGCCCTATGGATCCCACCCCATAGATCCTGCTCTATAGATCCTGCCCCATGGATCCTGCCCTATAGATCCTGACCCATGGATCCTTCCCTAGAGATCTTGACCCATGGATCCTGCCCCATGGATCCTGTCCTATAGATCCTGCCCTATGGATCCCACCCCATAGATCCTGCTCTATAGATCCTGCCCCATGGATCCTGCCCTATAGATCCTGACCCATGGATCCTGCCCTAGAGATCTTGACCCATGGATCCTGCCCCATGGACCCTGTCCTATAGATCCTGCCCTATGGATCCCACCCCATAGATCCTGCTCTATAGATCCTGCCCCATGGATCCTTCCCTATAAATCCTGACCCATGGGTTCTGTTCCATGGATCCTGCCCCATAGATCCTGCCCCATGGATCCTTCCCTATAGATCCTGACCTGTAGATCCTGCCCCATGGATGCTGCCCTATAGATCCCAACCCATGGATCCTGCCCCATGGGTTCTGCCCTACAGATCCTGCCACATGGACCCAGCCCCACAGATCCTACCCCTTAGATCAAGCCCCATGGATCCTTCCTTGTAGATCCTGCCCCATGGATCCTGCCCCATAGATCTTGCCCTATAGATCCCGCCCCATGGATCGTTCCCTATAGATCCTGCCCCATGGATCCCTCCCTATAGAACCTACCCCATGGATCCTGCCCCCTGGATCCTTCCCTATAGATCCTTCCCTATAGATCCTGCCCCAGGGATACTGTCTCATAGATCCTGCCCCATCAATCCTTCCTTATAGATCCTGCCCTGTAGATCCTGCCCCATGGATGCTGCCCTATAGATCCTGACCCACACATCCCGCCCCAGAGATCCTGCCCCATGGATCCTGCCCCATATGTCCTGCCCCATGGATCCTGCCCCGTAGATCCTTCCCCATAGATCTTGCCCTATAGATCCTGCCCCATGGATCCTGCCCCATAGATCTTGATGCATGGATCCTGACCCATAGATCTTGCCCTATAGATCCTTCCCTATAGATCCTGACCTGTAGAACCTGCCCCATGGATCCCACCCCTTAGATCCTGCCCCATGGATCCTTCCCTATGGATCCCAACCCCTGGATTGCTCCCTGTAGATCCTGCCCTGTAGATCCTACCCCATGGATCCTGCCCTATAGATCTTGACCCATGGATCCTGTCCCATGGATTCTACCCCATAGATCTCACCACACAGATGCCGCCCTACGGATCCTTCCTCGTGGATCCTGCCCCTTAGATCCTGCCTCCTGGATAGTGTCCCATAGATCCCACCCCATAGATCCTTCCATATAGATCCCACCCCATAGATCCTTCCATCTAGATCCCGCCCTATGGATCCCACCCCTTAGATCCTGCCCCGTCGATCCTTCCCTATAGGTCCTGCCCTGTAGATCCTGCCCCATGGATCCTTCCCTAGAGATCTTGCCCCATAGGTCCCATCCCTATAGATCCTGCCCCACAGCTCCCACCCCACATCTCCCGCCCCATAAATCCCTGTCCAAGCTGCCATATTCCCAGTCTCTTCTTAGTCCAGGCTTCTGGTTTCCCGTCACCCACTCCTTGACTCCCAGTGGTTCCCAGTGGTTCCCAGTGGGTGCGTGTGGGTACCTGTGGGTGCGTGTGGGGCCGTGTGGGTGGGTGTGGGTCAGCGTGTGCTGGTGTCCCCTGCAGCTGCGGACGGTGCCTCTGAGCGAGTGCCGGCAGGTGCTGGAGAGCCTGGAGAGGCAGTACGAGGAGTTGGTGCGGCTGAGCCGCGACGGCCCCTCCGCCCAGAGCCAGCAGCAGCTCCAGCAGGCGCAGAGGGACTACGACAACTGCAGAAACAGGTTCCAGGAGCTGCTCAAGGCGCATCACAAGGGTATGAGGGACTGGGGAGGGTGGGAGGAAGGGGATGGAGGTGGAGATGGAGGTGGAGAAGGAGGTGGAGATGATGGAGAGGGAGGTGGGAGGAAGGAGGTGGAGAAGGAGATGGAGGTGGAGAAGGAAGTGGAGAAGGAAGGAGAAGGAAATGGAGAAGGAGAAGGAGGTGGAGGTGGAGAAGGAGGTGGAGGTGGAGAAGGAGATGGAGGTGGAGAAGGAGATGGAGGTGGAGAAGGAAGGAGAAGGAAATGGAGAAGGAGAAGGAGGTGGAGGTGGAGAAGGAGGTGGAGGTGGAGAAGGAAGTGGAGAAGGAAGGAGAAGGAAATGGAGAAGGAGGTGGAGGTGGAGAAGGAGGTGGAGGTGGAGAAGGAGATGGAGGTGGAGAAGGAAGTGGAGAAGGAGATGGAGGAGGAGATGGAGGCAGAAGGAGAAGGAAATGGAGAAGGAGGTGGAGATAGAGATGGAGGTGGAGATGGAGGAGGTGGATGTGGAGGAGGAGAAGGAGATGGAGGTGGAGAAGGAGGAGAAGGAGGAGAAGGAGGTGGAGAGGGAGGTGGAGATGGTGATGGAGGAGGGAGAAGATGAAGGAGAGGAAGATGGGAGGAAGGAGGAAGACATGGAGGAGGAGAAGGAAGAGGAGAAGGAGAAGGAGATGGAGGAGGAGGAGAAGGAGGAGATGGAGATGGAGTAGGAGATGGAGAAGGAGGAGGAGGAGAAGGAAAAAGAGGAGAAAGAGGAGAAGGAGGAGGAGAAGGAGGAGGAGAAGGAGGAGAAAGGAGGAGAAGGAGGAGATGGGGATGGAGATGGAGAAGGAGGAGGAGGAGAAGGAGGAGGAGGAGAAGGAGAAGAAGGAGAAAGAGGAGGAGGAGAAGGAAGAGGAGAAGGAGGAGAAAGGAGGAGAAGGAGGAGGAGGAGAAGGAGGAGGAGAAGGGGAAGGAAGAGGAGAAGGAGGAGGAGAAGGATGTGTAAAAGGAGGTGGAGGAGGAGGAGAAGGAGAAGGAGGAGGAGGAGGAGGAGAAGAGATGCTGGAGGTGATGAAGAGGACGGGACAGGATGAGGTGGAAGAGCCAGAGCCAATGGAGGTGAAGGTGATGGGATGGGATGGAGATGGAGGTGAAAGAAATGGAAATGGGACGAGATGGAAGAGCTGGGGATGGTGGTGGAGACGATGGGTTGGGCTGGGAGGGGGTGGGGTCTGGGGGGTCCTGGTGGCCGTTGGGTGGTGAGACCTGCCCGCGTGTCCCATCCCCAGGAGAGCAGGACGAGTCGGTGTGCAAGAGCTTCATCTCGCAGCTGAAGGACGTCCGGCTGCGGCTGGAGAACTGCCAGAGCAGGACCGTCCACAGGCTCCGCCTCCCCCTGGACAAGGAGCCGCTCGCCCAGTGCGACCACAGGCTCCAGGAGCAGCAGGTACCTCCACACACCTCCTGCAGGGTCCAGGTGGTGGGACTGGGGCTGGGCCTGGTGCTCCTTGAGGACTGGGAAGGTCCTGGTTGGTGGGATTGGAGCTCATCCTTGTGCTCCATGAGGTTTGGGAAGGTCCTGGCTGGTGGGACTGGGGCTGGTCCTGATGTTCCATGAGGCTTGGGAAGGTCCTGGGTGGTCCTGGTGCTCCTTGAGGACTGGGAAGGTCCTGGGAGGTGGGATTGGAGCTGATCCTGGTGCTCCATGAGGGTTGGGAAGGTCCTGGGTGGTGGGATTGGGGCTGGTCCTGGTGCTCCTTGAGGACTGGGAAGGTCCTGGTTGGTGGGATTGGAGCTCATCCTGATGCTCCTTGAGGACTGGGAAGGTCCTGGTTGGTGGGATTGGAGCTCATCCTGATGCTCCTTGAGGACTGGGAAGGTCCTGGTTGGTGGGATTGGGGCTGGGCCTGGTGCTCCATGAGGGTTGGGAAGGTCCTGGGTGGTGGGATTGGAGCTGGTCCTGGTGCTCCTTGAGGACTGGGAAGGTCCTGGTTGGTGGGATTGGAACTCATCCTGGTGCTCCTTGAGGACTGGGAAGGTCCTGCTTGGTGGGATTGGGGCTGGTCCTGGTGCTCCTTGAGGACTGGGAAGGTCCTGGTTGGTGGGATTGGAACTCATCCTGGTGCTCCTTGAGGACTGGGAAGGTCCTGCTTGGTGGGATTGGGGCTGGTCCTGGTGCTCCATGAGGACTGGGAAGGTCCTGGTTGGTGGGATTGGAGCTCATCCTGATGCTCCTTGAGGACTGGGAAGGTCCTGGTTGGTGGGATTGGAGCTCATCCTGATGCTCCGTGAGGACTGGGAAGGTCCTGGTTGGTGGGATTGGAGCTCATCCTGGTGCTCCTTGAGGACTGGGAAGGTCCTGGGAGGTGGGATTGGAGCTCATCCTGGTGCTCCATGAGGACTGGGAAGGTCCTGGGAGGTGGGATTGGAGCTGATCCTGGTGCTCCATGAGGTCTGGGAAGGTCCTGGCTGGTGGGATTGGACCTCATCCTCATGCTCCTTGAGGCTTGGGAAGGTCCTGGCTGGTGGATCTGAGCTGATCCTGGTGCTCCATGAGGGTCAGGAAGGTCCTGGGAGGTGGGACTGGAGCTGCTCCTGGTCTTCCGTGAGGGTTTGGAAGGTCCTGGTGCTCCATGAGGCTTGGATCCTCTTGGTTGGTGGGACTGGAGCTGATCCTGGTCTTCCATGATGGTTGGGAAGGTCCTGGTGCTCCACGAGGCTAGGATCATCCTGGCTGGTGGGATTGGAGCTGCTCTTGGTGCTCCATGAGGCTTGGGAAGGTCCTGGGTGGTGGGATGGAGCTCATCCTTGTGCTCCATGAGGCTTGGGAAGGTCCTGGTGCTCCATGAGGCTTGGATCTTCCTGGCTGGTGGGACTGGAGTTGCTCCTGGTCTTCCATGAGGGTTGGGAAGGTTCTGGATGGTGGGATGGAGCTGCTCCTGGTGCTCCATGAGGTCTGGGAAGGTCCTGGCTGGTGGGATTGGACCTCATCCTCATGCTCCATGAGGCTTGGGAAGGTCCTGGTGCTCCATGAGGCTTGGGAAGGTCCTGGCTGCTGGATCTGAGCTGATCCTGGTGCTCCATGAGGATCAGGAAGGTCCTGGGAGGTGGGACTGGAGCTGCTCCTGGTCTTCCATGAGGCTCAGGAAGGTCCTGGCAGGTGGGACTGGAGCTTCCCCTGCTCTTCCCTGGTTTGAGGTCCCCGTTTTCTCGTCCTTCAGCAAATCCACCTGGAGCTGGAGGAGATCCAGAAGCAGCTGTCGGAGGTGAAGGTGGAGGTGGAGCAGGTGCTGGGGCAGCCGGAGCCGGCAGCCTCGGCCCCCGTCCTGCGCTCCGAGCTGGAGGTCACCCTGCGCAAGATGGACCAGGTCTACAGCCTCTCCACCATCTACCTGGAGAAGTGAGTCGTGGTCGATGGGGTCGGCTCTGTCGGGAGGTTCCCACTGGGGTCTCCAGGTCTAGGGCTTCATCCGCTGTTGGATGGAGGTGTCGAGAGGACCTTGAGGAGGCTCTGGGATGAACCAGGCTTCTCCATGAGGTCTTCTCCAACCTCATGATTTGATGATTGGATGAAAGACCTGGAGGAGCTGAAGGGGTTGGAGAACCAGGTTCTCCACAAGGTCTTCTCCAACCTAATGATTCAATAATTGGATGAAAGACCTGGAGGAACCGAAGGGGCTGGAGAACCAGGTTTCTCCATGAGGTCTTCTCCAACCTAATGATTTGATGATTGGATGAAAGACCTGGAGGAGCTGAAGGGGTTGGAGAACCAGGTTTCTCCACAAGGTCTTCTCCAACCTAATGATTCGATGATTGGATGAAAGACCTGGAGGAGCCGAAGGGGCTGGAGAACCAGGTTTCTCCATGACGTCTTCTCCAACCTAATGATTTGATGATCCTATGATCCAATGAAGGAGCTGAAGGATCTGGAGAACCAGGTTTCTCCATGAGGTCTTCTCCAACCTAATGATCCTATGATCCTATGATCCTAAGAATGAGCTGAAGGAGCTGGAGAAGCAGGTTTCTCCACAAGGTCTTCTCCAACCTAATGATTTGATGATTGGATGAAAGACCTGGAGGAGCCGAAGGGGTTGGAGAACCAGGTTTCTCCTCAAGGTCTTCTCCAACCTAATGATTCAATGATCCTGTAAACCTATGAAGGAGCTGAAGGGTCTGGAGAACCAGGTTTCTCCACGAGGTCTTCTCCAACCTCATGATTTGATGATCCTATGATCCTATGAAGGAGCTGAAGGGTCTGGTGAACCAGGTTTCTCCACGAGGTCTTCTCCAACCTAATGATTCAATGATCCTGTGATCCTATGAAGGAGCTGAAGGATCTGGAGAACCAGGTTTCTCCACAAGGTCTTCTCCAACCTAATGATTTGATGATTGGATGAAAGACCTGGAGGAGCCGAAGGGGTTGGAGAACCAGGTTTCTCCATGAGGTCTTCTCCAACCTCATGATTCAATAATTGGATAAAAGACCTGGAGGTGCTGAAGGGGCTGGAGAACCAGGTTTCCCCTCAAGGTCTTCTCCAACCTAATGATTTGATGATACTATGATCCTATGAAGGAGCTGAAGGGTCTGGAGGACCAGGTTTCTCCACGAGGTCTTCTCCAACCTAATGATTTGATGATTGGCTGAAAGACCTGGAGGGTCTGAAGGGTCTGGAGGAGCTGAAGGGGCTGGAGAACCAGGTTCTCCACAAGGTCTTCTCCAACCTGGAGATTCCATGATCCAATGATCCTATGAAGGAGCTGAAGGATCTGGAGAACCAGGTTTCTCCTCGAGGTCTTCTCCAACCTAATGATTTGATGATTGGATGAAAGACCTGGAGGAGCCGAAGGGACTGGAGAACCAGGTTTCTCCATGAGGTCTTCTCCAACCTAATGATTCGATGATTGGATGAAAGACCTGGAGGAGCCGAAGGGGTTGGAGAACCAGGTTTCTCCTCAAGGTCTTCTCCAACCTAATGATTCAATGATCCTGTAATCCTATGAAGGAGCTGAAGGATCTGGAGAACCAGGTTTCTCCACGAGGTCTTCTCCAACCTGGTGATTCCCTGACCCTCCGAAGGCCCTGGAGGAGCTGACAGGTCTTCTCCTGTGTGTCTGGGCAGGTTGAAGACCATCAAGCTGGTGATCCGCAGCACCCAGGGAGCCGAGGAGCTGCTGCGGCAGTTCGAGGAGCAGCTGAAGGACGTCCAGGCCGTCCCGGCCGACCTCCCCGAGCTGGAGGCCACCCAGGACGAGCTCAAGGTGGGAACCTGGGGTGGGTCGGAGGGGCCTGAGGGTGGAGGGAACGGACTTGACTCCAGCTGGAGGCTCCAAGCGGCGGCCACAGGCCTTGGTGGGTCTAGTCCTGCTCGACGTCTTCGTCCATGAGCTGGATGAAGGCGTCGAGGGTGACCGGAGCGAGCCTGGGGGTGACCCCGAGCCGGGTGGGAGCTCCTGGAGGGGTTGGAGGGTCTCCAGAGGGACCTGAGCTGGTTGGATCCGCGGGATGAGACCAACGGGATGAGGGTTAACGAGGCCGAATGGTGAGTCCTGCCCTTGGGGCTCATTGAGGAGCTCCAGATTTGGGGAAGAGCAGCTGGAAAGGTCCCTGGAGGAGGAGGAGGAGAAGGAGCTGGGGGGGTTGGTTGAAGAGGAACCAGCAGGAGCCCAGGTGGCCACGAAGGCCAAGGGCATCTTGGCTTGGAGCAGAACCAGCGTGACCAGCAGGGCCAGGGAGGGGATTGATGGACTCGGTGAGGCCACAGCTCCAACCTCAGCTCAGGGTTGGGTTCTTCAACCCAAGAAGGACCTTTTGAAGCTGTGAAGGGGCTGGAGGAGAAGGTTCTGAGGAGCTTGTGAGGGACCTGGAGGGGAGGAGGAGGCTGAGGGGAGACCTCATTGCTCTCTCTGCAACTCCCCGAGAGGAGGCTGTGGAGAGAGGAGGGAGCTGGGATCTTCATCCCAAGGGACAGAACGAGGTGGAACAACCGCAAGCTCCACCAGGATGGAAATTGCTCTCGGAAAAGGTCACTGGGAGCTGGTAGAACCTGCTCAAGTTGGTGGTGGAGTCACCATCCCTGGAGGTGTTTAAGGGACGGGTGGACGAGGTGCTGAGGGACATGGGTTAGGGATTGATGGGAAGGGTTGGACTCCATGATCCTGGAGGTCTCTTCCAACCTGGTGATTCCATGAAAAGCCTCAGAGAGAAGGAGCTCAAGGAGAAGGTCTGATGGGAATCGTCGGACTCCATGATCCGATGGGCCCAACCTGGTGACTCCACGAGTCTCTGGTCGGACTCCATGATCCGATGGGCCCAACCTGGTGACTCCACAAGTCTGTGCTCAGACTCCACCATCCAATGGGCCCAACCATGAGTCTGTGGTTGGACTCGATGATCCAATGGGTCCAACCTGGTGACTCCATGATCCGATGGGTCCAACCTGGTGACTCCAGGAGTCTGTGGTCTTACTCGATGATCCGATGGGTCCAACCTGGTGACTCCATGATCCGATGGGTCCAACCAGGTGACTACATGAGCCTGTGGTCGGACTCGATGATCCAATGGGTCCAACCTGGTGACTCCATGAGCCTGTGGTCAGACTCCAGGATCCGATAGGTCCATCCCGGTGACTCCAGGAGTCTATGGTCTTACTCGATGATCCGATGGGTCCAACCTGGTGACTCCATGATCCGATGGGTCCAACCTGGTGTCTCCAGGAGTCTGTGGTCGGCCTCAATGATCCGATAGGTCCATCCCGGTGTCTCCACGAGTCTGTGGTCGGACTCGATGATCCGATGGGTCCAACCTGGTGACTCCATGATCCGATTGGTCCAACCTGGTGACTCCAGGAGTCTATGGTCTTACTCGATGATCTGATGGGTCCAACCTGGTGACTCCACGAGTCTGTGGTCGGCCTCAATGATCCGATAGGTCCATCCCGGTGTCTCCACGAGTCTGTGGTTGGACTCGATGATCCGATGGGTCCAACCTGGTGACTCCAGGAGTCTATGGTCTTACTCGATGATCTGATGGGTCCAACCTGGTGACTCCATGAGCCTGTGGTCAGACTCCAGGAACCGATGGGTCCAACCTGGTGTCTCCACGAGTCTGTGGTCGGACTCGATGATCCGATGGGTCCAACCTGGTGACTCCATGAGTCTGTGGTCGGACTCGATGATCTGATGGGTCCAACCTGGTGACTCCATGATCCAGTGGGTCCAACCTGGTGACTCCACGAGTCTGTGGTCGGACTCGATGATCTGATGGGTCCAACCTTGTGACTTCATGATCCGATGGGTCCAACCAGGTGACTCCAAGAGTCTGTGGTCGGCCTCAATGATCCGATAGGTCCATCCCGGTGTCTCCACGAGTCTGTGGTCGGCCTCCCTGATCCGATAGGTCCAACCTGGTGATTCCGCGTGTTCGTGTTGCCTCCGCAGCGTCTCCGCTCTCAGGCCGAGAGCCACCAGCCCTTCTTCGAGACGCTGGGGAGCGACCTGGGCAAGGCGGAGGAGGTGAACGAGCGGCTGGTGAGGGGTCACGGCGAGCGGGACGTGGACCTGGAGCGTTTCCGGGAGCGGGTGCAGCAGCTGCGCGGGCGCTGGGCGGCGGTGCTGGCCCAGACCGAGCTGCGGCAGCGCGAGCTGGAGCAGCTGGGCCGGCAGCTGCGCTACTACCGCGACAGCCGCCAGGAGCTCAGCCGCTGGATCCAGGACGCGCGGCAGCGCCAGGACAAGATCCAGGCCGCGCCCATCACCGACTGCGACGCCGCCCGCAAGCAGCTGCTGCAGGAGAAGGTGGGGGATCCGTGGGATCCATGGGGTCTGGTGGGTCTATGGAGTCTATGGAGGTTATGGGGTCTATTTGGTCTATGGAGTCTGTGGGGTCTATGGGGTCTATGGAGTCTATGGGGACTATGGGATCTATGGGCTCCATGGTGTCTGTGGGGTCTATGGGGCATGTGGGGTCTATGGGGTCTGTGGGCTCCATGGGGTCTATGGAGTCCATGAGGGTCTATGGAGTTTATGGGGCATGTGGAATCTATGGGGTCTATAGAGTCTATGGGGCATGTGGGGTCTATGGAGCCTATGGGGTCTATGGAGTCCATGGGGGTCTATGGAGTCCATGGGGTCTATGGAGTTTATGGGGCATGTGGGATCTATGGGGCATGTGGGGTCTATGGGGTCTATAGGGTCTATGGAGTCTATGGGGACTATGGGATCTATGGGCTCCATGGTGTCTGTGGGGTCTATGGGGCATGTGGGGTCTGTGGGATCTGTGGAGTCTATGGGCTCCATGGGGGTCTATGGAGTCCATGGGGGTCTATGGAGTCCATGGGGTCTATGGAGTTTATGGGGCATGTGGGGTCTATGGGGTCTATGGAGTCCATGGGGCATGTGGGGTCTATGGGGTCTATAGAGTCTATGGGGCATGTGGGGTCTATGGGGTCTATGGAGCCTATGGGGTCTATAGGGTCTATGGAGACTATGGGATCTATGGGCTCCATGGTGTCTGTGGGGTCTATGGGGTATGTGGGGTCTGTGGAGTCTACGGGCTCCATGGGGTCTATGGAGTCCATGAGGTCTATGGAGTTTATGGGGCATGTGGGATCTATGGGGTCTATAGAGTCTATGGGGCATGTGGGGTCTATGGGGTCTATAGAGTCTATGGGGCATGTGGGGTCTATGGGGTCTATGGAGCCTATGGGGCATGTGGGGTCTATGGGGTCTATGGAGCCTATGGGGTCTATAGGGTCTATGGAGTCTATGAGGACTATGGGATCTATGGGCTCCATGGTGTCTGTGGGGTCTATGGGGCATGTGGGGTCTATGGGGTCTGTGGAGTCCATGAGGGTCTATGGAGTCCATGGGGCATGTGGGGTCTATGGAGCCTATGGGGTCTATAGGGTCTATGGAGTCTATGGGGACTATGGGATCTATGGGCTCCATGGTGTCTGTGGGGTCTATGGGGTCTGTGGGGTCTGTGGAGTCTACGGGCTCCATGGGGTCTATGGAGTCCATGAGGTCTATGGAGTCTATGGGGCATGTGGGATCTATGGAGTCTATAGAGTCAATGGGGCATGTGGGGTCTATGGAGCCTATGAGTCTATAGGGTTCGTGGGGTCTATGGGGTCCATGGGGTGTATGGAGTCTATGGGGTCTATGGAGCCTATGGGGTCTATAGGGTCTTTGGGGTCTATACGGTCCGTGGGGTCTATGGGGTCCATGGAGTCTATGGAGTCTGTGGGCTCTATGGGGCATGTGGGGTCTATGGGGTCTATAGGGTCTATGGGGCATGTGGGGTCTATAGGGTCTATGGAGTCTATGGGGACTATGGGATCTATGGAGTCTATGGGGCATGTGGGGTCTATGGGTGTATGGGGTCTGTGGGGCATGTGGGGTCTATAGGGTCTCTGGGGTGCATGGTGTCTATAAGGTCCATGGAGTCTATAGGGTCTATGGGGTCTATGGGACATGTGGGCTCTATAGGGTCTATGGGGTCTGTGGGGTCCATGGGGTCTATGAGGCATGTAGGGTGCATTGGATCTATGGAGTCTATGGGGTCTGTGGGGTCTCTGGGGTCCATGGGGTCTCTGGGGTCTATAGGGTCTATGGGGTGTGTGGGGTCTATGGGATTCATGGGGTCCATGGGGTCCTTGGGGCCTATGGGATCTATGGAGTCTATGGAGTCTTGTGGGGTCTATAGGGTCTGTGGGGTGTGTGGGGTCTATGGGGTCCATGGAGTCTATGGGGTCTATGGGGCATGTGGGATCGATGGCATCTATGGACTCCATGGAGTATGTGGGGTCTATGGGGCATGTGGGGTCTATGGGGTCCATGGGGTCTACAGGGTCTATGGGGTCTATGGAGTCTATGGGGTCCATGGAGTCTATGGGGTCTATGGGGCATGTGAGGTCTATGGAGTTCATGGAGTCTATAAGATCTATGGGGTCTATGGGGCACGTGGAGTCTGTAGGGTCCCTGGGGTCTATGGGGCATGTAGGGTCTATGGGGCATGTAGGGTCTCTGGGGCATGTGGGGTCCATGGAGTCTATGGGGTCTATGGGGCGTGTGGGGTGCATGCGGTGTGGGGTTCATAGTGTCTATTGGGTCTATGGGGCATGTGGGGTCTATGGGGACTGTGTAGTCTATGGGGTCCATGGGGTCTACGGGGCATGTGGGGTGCATGAGGTCTCTGGGGTCTATAGGGTCCATGGGGTCTGTGGGGTCCATGGAGCCTGTGGAGTCTATTGAGTCTATGGGGTCTATAGGGTCCGTGGGGTCTGTGGGGTCTATAGGGTGTGTGGGGCGCATGGGGTCTATGGGGCATGTGGAGTCTATGGGCTCCATGGGGTCTATGGGGTCTATAGGGTCTATGGGGTCTGTGGGATCCATGGGGTCCGTTGGGTCCATGGGGTCTATAGAATCTATGGGGTCCATGGAGTCTATGGGATCCATGGGGTCTGTAGGGTCCACGGTGTCTATGGGGTCTGTGGCGCCTATAGGGTCCATGGGGCATGTGGGGTTCATGGGGTCTATTGGGTCTATGGGGCATGTGGGGTCTATGGGCTCTATGGGGTCCATGGGATCTATGGGGCGTGTGGGGTGCATGCGGTGTGGGGTTCATGGGGTCTGTGGGATCTATGGGGTATATAGGGTCTGTGGGGTGTGTGGGGTCTGTTTGGTCTGTGGGGTCTCTGGGGTCTATGTGGTCCATAGAGTCTCTGGGTTCCATGGGGTCCATGGGCTCTATGGGCTCTTTGGGCTCTATGAGGTCTATAGGGTCTATAGGGTCTATAGGGTCTATAGGGTCCATGGTGGGTGTTTCCCGCAGGAGCTGCTGCTGGAGTGTGAGCAGCACCGGGAGGCGGTGGACGAGTGTCAGCGCTTTGCCAAACAGTACATCGACGCCATCAAGGTGCCCACACAGACCATCCCGAAGGGACCGGGAATGGGGCTGGGAATGCGGGGGGGGGGGGGGGGTGGAGCTGGGAAGGGAGGTTGGGATGCGGCTGGGAATGTGGAGGGGATGGAACTGGGAATACAGGGTCGGGTACAACTGGGAATTCAGGGATTCGACTGGGAGTGCAGAGTAGGATGGAGCTGGGAGCACAGGTTGGGATACGTCCGGGAGCTCAGGCTCTGATTTTCCGCCCCCTCAGGACTATGAGCTGCAGCTGGTGACCTTCAAGGCTCAGCTGGAGCCGGTGGCCTCTCCGGCCAAGAAGCCCAAAGTGCAGTCGGCGTCCGACAGCGTCATCCAGGAGGTGAGTCAGGGCCGAAAACTTGAGGGGTGACGCTTGGGGACGCCCCAGGCTGAGCCCCGACCCCTCTCTCCGGCCAGTACGTGGACGTGCGGACGCGCTACAGCGAACTGACCACCCTGACCAGCCAGTACATCAAGTTTGTCAGCGAGACCCTGCGGCGCTTGGAGGACGAGGAGGTAAAGCCGCGGCGGCAGCGCTCGGGGGGCACCGGGAGCGGCATGAGGTGCCTGCGAGCTTCACCCCACACCCTCCTCTGCCTCCCTGAGGCCTCCCCTGGTGCCTCTGAGGCTGCGACGCGGCAGCCGGAGGAGCAGGGAGGGCTGTGCAGGCCTCGCTCGCCCTCTCGCTTCTCACCTGCGCAGCCACCGCAAGGTTTGTAGAAGGTGCATGGGGGATGATCCAGCTCCGAAACCTTCCGGGAGCTCCGGGATGAGAGACGGAGCTACATCTCCACTCGGCTTCGGTGTCTGGGAACTCGCGAACCAGCGCTGAAGCTCTCTCTGCATGTCACCTCTGCAGCCTCCAACGAGCCCACGATGCTCTCTCATCCCTCTCTCTTCTCTCTCATCCCTCTCTTCTCTCTCATCCCTCTCTCTTCTCTCTCCTCCTTCTCTCTTCTCTCTCCATCCTCTCTCTTCTCTCTCTCATCCCTCTCTCTGCTCTCTCCATCCTCTCTCTGCTCTCTCATCCCTCTCTTTTCTCTCTCCTCCTTCTCTCTTCTCTCTCATCCCTCTCTCTCCTCTCTCATCCCTCTCTTTTCTCTCTCATCCCTCTCTCTTCTCTCTAATCCCTCTCTCTTTTCTCTCTCATCCCTCTCTTTTCTCTCTCATCCCTCTCTCTGCTCTCTCATCCCTCTCTCTTCTCTCTCCATCCTCTCTCTGCTCTCTCATCCCCCTCTCTTCTCTCTCATCCCTCTCTTCTCTCTCATCCCTCTCTCTTCTCTCTCATCCCTCTCTCTGCTCTCTCCATCCTCTCTCTTCTCTCTCATCCCTCTCTCTCCTCTCTCTCCTCCTTCTCTCTTCTCTCTCTCTCCTCTCTCATCCTTCTCTCTTCTCTCTCCTCTCTCATCCCTCTCTCTCCTCTCTCATCCCTCTCTCTTCTCTCTAATCCCTCTCTCTCCTCTCTCATCCTTCTCTCTTCTCTCTCATCCTTCCCTTCTCTCTCATCCCTCTCTCTGCTCTCTCCATCCCCAAACACTCTCCTGCTCTGCTCCCGATGCTGGTGGCTGCATCCGTCGCCGTCCTCGACCCTTTTGGCTGCTCAGTGAGGTTGCCCAGAGCAGGAAGGTGGAGCATGGCTTGTGAGCCACTGGGGAAGCTACCTGGTTGCCTGGTCACTCGGCGGCACTTGGGTCTTTCTCCATCCCTGGGGCTGCTTCGTCTCTCCGTGCGGCTCCAGCCCCTCTCTCCAGCCCCTCGTGCTTCGTGGTGGCTCCTCAGGAGGGACCTGGAGGCTCTGGGGCTCAACTGCTCTCTCCATCACTCTCTCTGTTCTTTCCATCCCTCTCTCTGCTCTCTCCATCCCTCTCTCTGCTCTCTCGTCCCTCTCTCTGCTCTGTGCGTCACCAAATCGTCTCCTGCTCTGCTCCTGGTGCCGGTGGCTGCATCCTGTGCCGTCCTCCAACCTTTTTGACGCGCGATGAGGTTGCACGGAGTGCGGAGCATGCGTCACGATCCCCACGGGAAGCTGCATGGTTGCCTGTCTCTCCCCAACCCGGTGGCTCCATCGCACCTCCAGCTCTCACCCCTGGGGCTGCTGCGTCTCTCCGTGTGGCTCCAGCCCCTCTCTCCAGCCCCTCGTGCTTCGTGGTGGCTCCTCAGGAGGGACCTGGAGGCTCTGGGGCTCAGCTGCTCTCTCCAGCCCTCTCTCTCCAGCCCTCTCTCTGCTCTCTCATCCCTCTCTCTGCTCTCTCATCCCTCTCTTCTCTCTCATCCCTCTCTCTGCTCTCCCATCCCTCTCTCTGCTCTCTCATCCCTCTCTTCTCTCTCATCCCTCTCTCTTCTCTCTCTCAACCCTCTCCTCTCTCCATCCCTCTCTCTGCTCTCTCATCCCTCCCTCTGCTCTCTCCATCCCTCTCTCTGCTCTCTCATCCCTCTCTCTGCTCTCTCATCCCTCTCTCTGCTCTCTCATCCCTCTCTCTGCTCTCTCATCCCTCTCTCTGCTCTCTCATCCCTCCCTCTGCTCTCTCATCCCTCCCTCTGCTCTCTCCATCACTCTATGTGCAATCTCCATCCCTCTCTCTTCTCTCTCATCCCTCTCTCCTCTCTCATCCCTCTCTCTGCTCTCTCCATCCTCTCTCTGCTCTCTCCATCCCTCTCTCTGCTCTCTCATCCCTCTCTCTGCTCTCTCCATCACTCTATGTGCAATCTCCATCCCTCTCTCTGCTCTCTCATCCCTCTCTCTGCTCTCTCATCCCTCTCTCTGCTCTCTCCATCCTCTCTCTGCTCTCTCATCCCTCCCTCTGCTCTCTCATCCCTCTCTCTGCTCTCCCATCCCTCTCTCTGCTCTCTCATCCCTCTCTCTGCTCTCTCATCCCTCCCTCTGCTCTCTCCATCCCTCTCTCCTCTCTCTCCATCCCTCTCTCTGCTCTCTCATCCCTCTCTCTGCTCTCTCATCTTTCTCTCTGCTCTCTCATCCCTCTCTCTGCTCTCTCATCCCTCCCTCTGCTCTCTCATCCCTCTCTCTGCTCTCTCCATCACTCTCTCTGCTCTCTCATCCCTCTCTCTGCTCTCTCATCCCTCCTGCTGCATGAGGGGAAGCATCCAGCTCACTGCCCACATGCTCCCTGCACCCAGGACTTGATCCTTCTCTGCTCCCGATGCCGGCAACTGCCTCCTGCACCATCCTCCAACCTTTTCCATGTGCACTGAGGCTGCGCAGAGAGGGAACACAGAGTGTGGGTCACAATCCACATCATCCTTGTTGCTCAGGGACCTGCATGGTTGCTTGTCTCTCCACCAGTAGCTCCGTGGCCCCTCCAGCTCTCACCCCTGGGGCTGCTTCGTCTCTCCGTGCGGCTCCAGCCCCTCTCTCCAGCCCCTTGTGCTTCGTGGCGGCAGCTCAGGAGGGACCTGGAGGCTCTGGGGCTCAGCTGCTCTCTCCAGCCCTCTCTCTCCATCCCTCTCTCTGCTCTCTCATCCCTCTCTCTGCTCTCTCATCCCTCTCTCTGCTCTCTCATCCCTCCCTCTGCTCTCTCATCCCTCTCTCTGCTCTCTCATCCCTCCCTCTGCTCTCTCATCCCTCCCTCTGCTCTCTCCATCCCTCTCTCTGCTCTCTCATCCCTCTCTCTGCTCTCTCATCCCTCCCTCTGCTCTCTCATCCCTCTCTCTGCTCTCTCATCCCTCCCTCTGCTCTCTCCATCCCTCTCTCTGCTCTCTCATCCCTCCCTCTGCTCTCTCATCCCTCCCTCTGCTCTCTCCATCCCTCTCTCTGCTCTCTCATCCCTCCCTCTGCTCTCTCATCCCTCTCTCTGCTCTCTCATCCCTCTCTTTTCTCTCTCATCCCTCTCTCTGCTCTCTCATCCCTCTCTCTTCTCTCTCATCCCTCTCTCTTCTCTCTCATCCCTCTCTGCTCTCTCCATCCTCTCTCTTCTCTCTCATCCCTCTCTCTGCTCTCTCATCCCTCTCTCTTCTCTCTCATCTCTCTCTGCTCTCTCATCCCTCTCTGCTCTCTCATCCCTCTCTTCTCTCTCATCCCTCTCTCTTCTCTCTCATCCCTCTCTCTCCTCTCTCATCCCTCTCTCTTCTCTCTCATCCCTCTCTCTTCTCTCTCCTCCTTCTCTCTTCTCTCTCATCCCTCTCTCTTCTCTCTCTCATCCCTCTCTCTTCTCTCTCTTCTCTCTCTCTCCTCTCTCATCCCTCTCTCTCCTCTCTCATCCCTCTCTCTGCTCTCTCCATCCCCAAACACTCTCCTGCTCTGCTCCCGATGCTGGTGGCTGCATCCTTCGCCGTCCTCGACCCTTTTGGCTGCTCAGTGAGGTTGCCCAGAGCAGGAAGGTGGAGCATGGCTTGTGAGCCACTGGGGAAGCTACCTGGTTGCCTGGTCACTCGGCGGCACTTGGGTCTTTCTCCACCCCTGGGGCTGCTTCGTCTCTCCGTGCGGCTCCAGCCCCTCTCTCCAGCCCCTCGTGCTTCGTGGTGGCTCCTCAGGAGGGACCTGGAGGCTCTTGGGTTCAACTGCTCTCTCCAGCCCTCTCTCTGTTCTTTCCATCACTCTCTCTGTTCTTTCCATCCCTCTCTCTGCTCTCTCCATCCCTCTCTCTGCTCTCTCGTCCCTCTCTCTGCTCTGTGCGTCACCAAATCGTCTCCTGCTCTGCTCCTGGTGCCGGTGGCTGCATCCTGTGCCGTCCTCCAACCTTCTTGACGCGCGATGAGGTTGCACGGAGTGCGGAGCATGCGTCACGATCCCCATGGGAAGCTGCATGGTTGCCTGTCTCTCCCCAACCCGGTGGCTCCGTCGCACCTCCAGCTCTCACCCCTGGGGCTGCTTCGTCTCTCCGTGCGGCTCCAACCCCTCTCTCCAGCCCTTTGTGCTTCGTGGCGGCAGCTCAGGAGGGACCTGAAGGCTCTGGGGCTCAGCTGCTCTCTCCAGCCCTCTCTCTCCATCCCTCTCTCTGCTCTCTCATCCCTCTCTCTGCTCTCTCATCCCTCTCTCTGCTCTCTCCATCCCTCTCTCTCCTCTCTCCATCCTCTCTCTTCTCTCTCATCCCTCTCTCTGCTCTCTCATCCCTCTCTCTGCTCTCTCATCCCTCCCTCTGCTCTCTCCATCCCTCTCTCTTCTCTCTCATCCCTCTCTCTGCTCTCTCCATCCCTCCCTCTGCTCTCTCATCCCTCTCTCTTCTCTCTCATCCCTCTCTCTGCTCTCTCCATCCTCTCTCTGCTCTCTCATCCCTCTCTCTGCTCTCTCATCCCTCTCTCTCCTCTCTCATCCCTCTCTCTGCTCTCTCATCCCTCCCTCTTCTCTCTCATCCCTCTCTCTGCTCTCTCATCCCTCTCTCTGCTCTCCCATCCCTCTCTCTGCTCTCCCATCCCTCTCTCTGCTCTCTCATCCCTCTCTTCTCTCTCATCCCTCTCTCTTCTCTCTCTCAACCCTCTCCTCTCTCCATCCCTCTCTCTGCTCTCTCATCCCTCCCTCTTCTCTCTCATCCCTCCCTCTGCTCTCTCATCCCTCCCTCTGCTCTCTCCATCCCTCCCTCTGCTCTCTCCATCCCTCCCTCTGCTCTCTCATCCCTCCCTCTGCTCTCTCATCCCTCTCTCTGCTCTCTCATCCCTCTCTCTGCTCTCTCATCCCTCTCTCTTCTCTCTCCATCCCTCCCTCTTCTCTCTCCATCCCTCTCTCTGCTCTCTCATCCCTCCCTCTGCTCTCTCATCCCTCCCTCTGCTCTCTCATCCCTCTCTCATCCCTCTCCATCCCTCTCTCATCCCTCTCCATCCCTCCCTCCTCCATGCGACGCTGCACGTGTGTTCTCCGCCCTGGGTTCCGAGCCTTTTCCTGCTCTGCTCCCGATGCTGGTGGCTGCATCCGTCGCCGTCCTCGGCCCTTTTGGCTGCTCAGTGAGGTTGCTCGGAGCAGGAAGGCAGAGTTTGGGTATCGATCCCCGCGAGAAGCTGCTTGGTCGCCTGGTCGCTCGGCGGCGCTTGGGTCTTTCTCCCTCCCTGGGGCTGCTTCGTCTCTCCGTGCGGCTCCCACCCCTCTCTCCGTCCCCCTCGTGCTTCGCGGTGGCTCCTCAGGAGGGACCCGGATGGTTCTACGGCCTCACAGCCGCACGGCTTGACGCTGTGTCTGCCCCTGTCCCTTCTCCAGAAGGCGGCGGCCGAGCAGCAGGCGCAGGAGCGTCGTCGGCTGGCGGAGGCGGAGGCCGAGGCCGAGGCCCAGCGTCGCCTGGCGGAGGCGCACGCGGGGGCCAAGGCGCAGGCGGAGGAGGAGGCGCGGGAGCTGCAGCGCCGCATGCGGGAGGAGGCCTCGCGGCGGCAGGGGGCGGCGGCCGAGGCCGAGCGGCGCAAGCAGCGCATCGAGGACGAGCTGCGGGAGCTGCGCGAGAGCTCCCGGCGCCAGGTGGAGGCCAAGGCGGAGGAGGCCGAGGCGGCCGAGCTGAGCCGCCGCAAGGTAGCTGGGGTTGGTTCAGCCTGGAGAAGAGGAGGCTGAGAGGAGACCTCGTTGCTCTCTACGACTACCTGGAGGGACCCTCAAGGCCTCATCCACCTGCCCCTTAAACACCTCCAGGCCAAGGGCATCCTGGCTTGGAGCAGAAATGGTGTGACCAGCAGGGCCAGGGAGGTGATTCTCCCTCTGGACTCAGCACTGGGGAGGCTGCTCCTTGAATCCTGTGTTGAGTTGTGGGCCCCTCAGCACAAGAAGGATGTTGAGGCTCTGGAGAGAGTCCAGAGAAGAGCAACGAGGCTGGTGAAGGGGCTGGAGAACAGGCCCTATGAGGAGCATCTGAGGGTCCTGGGGGTGTTTCTCCTGGAGAAGAGGAGGCTGAGAGGAGACCTCATTGCTCTCTCCAACTACCTGAAAGGAGGTTGTGGAGAGGAGGGAGCTGGGCTCTTCTCCCAAGGGACAGGGGACAGGACGAGAGGGAATGGCCTCAAGCTCCACCAGGGGAGATTTAGGCTGGAGATTAGGAGGAAGTTTTTCCCAGAAAGGGTCATTGGGCATTGGAACAGGCTGCCCAGGGAGGTGGTTGATTCCCCTTCCCTGGAGGTGTTTAAGGGACGGGTGGACGAGGTCTTGAGGGACTTGGTTTAGTGTTTGCTAGGAAATGGTTGGACTCAATGATGCGATGGGTCCCTCCCAACCTGGTTGTTCTGTGATTCTATGATTCGAAGGTGGAGGAGGAGATCCGTCTGGTGCGGCTGCAGCTGGAGGGGGCCGAGCGTCAGCGTGCGGGCGCCGAGGCCGAGCTGCGGGCCCTGCGCGGCCGCGCCGAGGAGGCCGAGGGGCAGCGTCGGGCGGCCCAGGAGGAGGCCGAGCGGCTGCGGCGGCAGGTGGCCGAGGAGAGCCAGAAGAAGCGGGCGGCCGAGGAGGAGCTGCGGCGCAAGGTGGAGGCCGAGCGGGAGGCCTCGCGGGAGAAGGAGAAGGCGCTGGCCCAGCTGGAGGCCCTGCGGCTGCAGGCGGAGGAGGCCGAGCGGCGGCGGCGGCAGGCGGAGGCCGAGCAGGAGCGGCAGCGGCAGGTGGCGCGGGAGGCGGCGCAGCTGAGCGCCCAGGCCCAGGCCCGGCGGCTGGAGGAGTCGCGGCAGCAGGAGCAGGAGGCGCTGGCCCAGCTGCAGGAGGAGGCCGGGCGGCTGCAGGGGCTGCAGCGGGAGGCCGAGCGGGGCCGGGAGGAGGCGGAGGCCGAGCTGGAGCGCTGGCGGCAGAAGGCCAACGAGGCGCTGCGGCTGCGGCTGCAGGCGGAGGAGGTGGCGCAGCAGAAGGCGCTGGCGCAGGAGGAGGCCGAGCGGCAGAAGGAGGACGCCGAGCGGGAGGCCCGGCGGCGCGGCAAGGCCGAGGAGGCCGCCCTGCGGCAGAAGGAGGAGGCCGAGCGGGAGCTGGAGGCCCAGCGGGAGGCGGCGGAGGAGGCCGCCCGGAGGCAGCTGGCGGCCGAGCAGGAGCTGATCCGGCTGAAGGCCCAGGTGGAGAACGGGGAGCAGCAGCGGCTGCTGCTGGAGGAGGAGCAAGGCCGGCTGAAGGAGGAGGCCGGCGAGGCCGAGCGGCGGCGGCGGCGGCTGGAGGAGGAGGTGGCGGCGCTGAGGGCCGAGACGGAGGCCCTGCTGGCCGGCAAGGCCCGGGCCGAGGAGGAGTGGCGCAGCTGCGACCAGAGGTCGAAGCGGCGCTTGGAGGCCGAGGCGGAGAAGCTGCGGGCGCTGGGGGAGGAGGCGGCGCGGCTGCGGGCGGCGGCCGAGGAGGCCAAGCGGCAGCGGCAGGCGGCGGAGGACGAGGCCGGGCGGCAGCGGGCGGAGGCCGAGCGGGTGCTGGCGGAGAAGCTGGCGGCCGTCAGCGAGGCCTCGCGGCTGAAGGCCGAGGCGGAGATGGCGCTGAAGGAGAAGGAGGCGGAGAACGAGCGGCTGCGGCGGCTGGCGGAGGACGAGGCCTTCCAGCGGAGGCTGCTGGAGGAGCAGGCGGCGCAGCACAAGCAGGACATCGAGGAGAGGATCGCGCAGCTGAAACGGGCCTCGGAGGCCGAGCTGGAGCGGCAGCGGGCGCTGCTGGAGGACACCCTGCGGCAGCGTCGCGCCGTCGAGGAGGACATCCTGACGCTGAAGGCCGCCTTCGACAAGGCCTCGGCCGGCAAGGGCGAGCTGGAGCGGGAGCTGGGGCGGCTGCGGGGCGAGGCCGAGGAGGCCCAGCGGCAGCGGCAGCAGGCGGAGCGCGAGGCCGAGCGGCAGCGGGCGCAGGCCCTGCAGGAGGAGGCGCGGCGGAGGGAGGCCGAGGAGCAGCTGGAGGCCGTGCGGGCGGCCGAGGAGGAGGCGGCGCGGCAGCGGCGAGTGGCCCTGGAGGAGGTGGAGCGGCTGCGGGCGGCGGCCGAGGAGGCCACCCGGCGCAAGGAGGCGGCCGAGCGGGAGGCTGAGCGGCAGGTGAGGAGGAGGGAGAGAGAGGAGGGAGCAGGCCTCTTCTCCCAAGGAACAGGACGAGAGGGAATGGCCTCAAGCTCCACCAGGGCAGGTTTAGGCTGGAGATTAGGAGGAGGTTTTTCACACAGAGGGTCATTGGGCATTGGAATAGGCTGCCCAGGGAAGGGGTTGATTCCCCTTCCCTGGAGGTGTTTAAGGGACGGGTGGACGAGGTCCTGAGGGACATGGGTTAGTGGCCAAGTCCCTCAAGATCTCATCCACCTGCCCCTTAAACACCTCCAGGCCAAGGGCATCCTGGCTTGGAGCAGAAACGGTGTGACCAGCAGGGCCAGGGAGGTGATTCTCCCTCTGGACTCAGCACTGGGGAGGCCGCTCCTTGAATCCTGTGTTGAGTTGTGGGCCCCTCAGCACAAGAAGGATGTTGAGGCTCTGGAGAGAGTCCAGAGAAGAGCAACGAGGCTGGTGAAGGGGCTGGAGAACAGGCCCTATGAGGAGCGGCTGAGAGAGCTGGGGGGGTTTCTCCTGGAGAAGAGGAGGCTGAGAGGAGACCTCATTGCTCTCTGCAACTACCTGAGAGGAGGTTGTGGAGAGGAGGGAGCTGGGCTCTTCTCCCAAGGGACAGGGGACAGGACGAGAGGGAATGGCCTCAAGCTCCACCAGGGGAGATTTAGGCTGGAGATTAGGAGGAGGTTTTTCCCAGAAAGGGTCATTGGGCATCAGAATAGGCTGCCCAGGGAGGGGGTTGATTCCCCTTCCCTGGAGGGGTTCAAGGTGTGGGTAGACCTGAGGGCCGTGGGTTAGTGTTTGCTAGGGATGGTTGGACTGGATGATCCGATGGGGTCTCCTCCAACCTGGTTGTTCTCCAATTCTGCGACTGCAGGTGCAGGTGGCGCGGGAGGCGGCAGCCAAGCGGGCGGCAGCCGAGGAGAAGGCGCGTGCCGAGGCCGCCCGGCAGCAGGAGCGGGCGCTGCGGGAGACGCGGGAGCAGGAGCTGGGCGCCCTGGAGAGGCTGCGGGAGGAGGCGGAGGCCGCCCGGGGAGCCGCCGAGGAGGCCGAGGCCGCCCGGGCGGCCGCCGAGGGGGAGGCGTCGTCGTGGCGGCAGCGGGCGGAGGAGGCCGGGCGGCTGCAGCGTCGCGCCGAGGAGGAGGCGCAGGGCAAGGCGGAGGCGCAGGAGGAGGCCGAGCGGCGGCGGCGGGAGGCCGAGCGGGAGGCGGCGCGGCGGGCGAAGGCCGAGGAGGAGGCCGTGCGGCTGAAGGAGGCGGCGGAGGGCGAGATGGCCAAGCACAAGCGCTTCGCCGAGCAGAGCCTGCGGCAGAAGGCGCAGGTGGAGCAGGAGCTGGCCAAGGTGAGGCTGCGGCTGGACGAGACCGACCGGCAGAAGGGGGTCCTGGACGAGGAGCTGCGGCGGCTGAAGGCCGAGGCCGGGGAGGCCGCCCGGCAGCGGGCGACGGCCGAGGAGGAGCTGCTGCTGCTGCGGACGCAGCTGGAGGAGCTGGGGAAGCTGAAAGGCCGCATCGAGGAGGAGAACAAGGCCCTGCTGCTGAAGGGCGAGGAGGACGCCCGCAAGCTGCTGGCCGAGGAGGCCGAGAAGATGCGGCAGGTGGCCGAGGAGGTGGGCCGGCTGGGCGTGGAGGCGCAGGAGGCCGCCCGGCTGCGGCAGCTGGCCGAGGAGGACCTGGCGCAGCAGCGGGCGCTGGCGGAGAGGATGGGCCGGGAGAGGCTGCAGGCCGTGCAGGAGGCCACGCGGCTGCGGGCGGAGGCCGAGCTGCTGCAGCGGCAGAAGGAGGCGGCGCAGGAGCAGGCCAAGCGGCTGCAGGAGGACAAGGAGGCCATGCAGCGGCGGCTGGAGGAGGAGGCCGAGGGCTTGCGGGGGGCGCTGGAGGCCGAGCGGCGCCGGCAGCTGGAGATGGCGGCCGAGGGCGAGCGGCTGCGGCTGAGGGTGGCCGAGCTGAGCCGGGCGCAGGCGGCGGCCGAGGAGGAGGCCGCGCGCTTCCGGCGGCAGGCGGAGGAGATCGGGGGGAGGCTGCACGAGACCGAGCTGGCCACGCGCGAGAAGGCGACGCTGCTGCAGGCCCTGGAGCTGCAGCGGCAGCAGAGCGACCGCGACGCCCAGAGGCTGCGCGAGGCCATCGCCCACATGGAGCAGGAGAAGGAGAAGCTCCAGCGGGAGGCGCAGCGGCTGCAGCGCAAGCAGGAGGAGGTAACGGGAGGGATCGTGGTGGCTCCTCCGTGTCCCGCTCTGGGGTTGGAGCTCGTGGGGATCATGGTGGCTCCTCCGTGTCCCTCGTCCCTCTCCATCTCTGGGGTTGGAGCTCATGGGGATCATGGTGGCTTCTCCGTGTCTCCGTGTCCCTCGTCCCTCTCCATGTCTGGGGTTGGAGCTCATGGGGATCATGGTGGCTCCTCCGTGTCCCTCGTCCATCTCTGGGGTTGGAGCTCATGGGGATCATGGTGGTTCCTCTATGTCTCTTGTCTCTCTCCATCTCCATCTCTGGGGTTGGAGCTCACAGGGATCATCACAGCTCCTCCGTGTCCCTCGTCCTTCTCCATCTTTGGGGTTGGAGCTCATGGGGATCATGGTGGTTCCTCCATGTCTCTTGTCTCTCTCCATCTCCTTCTCCATCTCTGGGGTTGGAGGTCATGGGGATGATGGTGGCTCCTCTATGTCCCTGTGGTACTTGTCCCTCTCTGGGGTTGGAGCTCACGGGGATCATGGTGTCTCCTCCGTGTCCCTCGTCCATCTCCATCTCTGGGGTTGGAGCTCATGGGGATCATGTTGGCTCCTCCATGTCTCTTCTTGTCCATCTCCATCTCTGGAATTGGAGCTCATGGGGATCACGGTTGCTTCTCCGTGTCCCTCATCCCTCTCCATCTCTGGGGTTGGAGCTCGTGGGGATCATGGTGTCTCCTCTGTGTCCCTCGTCCCTCTCCATCTCTGGGGTTGGAGCTCGTGGGGATCATGGTGTCTCCTCCGTGTCCCTCGTCCCTCTCCATCTCCATCTCTGGGGTTGGAGCTCGTGGGGATCATCAAAGCTCCTCTGTGTCCCTCATTTCTCTCCATCTCTGGGGTTGGAGCTTGTGGGGATCATCGCGGCTCCTCCATGTCCCTGTGTCCCTCGTTGTTCTTCATCTCTGGGGTTGAAGCTCATGGGGATCATGATGGCTCCTCCATGTCCCTCATCCCTCTCCATCTCTGGGGTTGAAGCTCTCAGGGATCATAGTGCCTCCTCCATGTCCCTTGTCCATCTCCCTCTCTGGGGTTGGAGCTCATGGGGATCATTGTGGCTCCTCCATGTCCCTGTGTCCTTTGTCCCTCTCCATGTCTGGGGTTGGAGCTCACAGGGATCATGGTGACTCCTCTGTGTCCCTCGTCCCTCTCCATGTCTGGGGTTGGAGCTCATGGGGATCATGGCAGCTCCTCCTCCGTGTCCCTCGTCCCTCTCCATCTCTGGGCTTGGAACTTATAGGGATCATGGTGGCTCCTCCGTGTCCCTTGTCCCTCTCTATCTCTGGGGTTGGAGCTCATGGGGATCATCAAAGCTCCTCCGTGTCCCTCGTCCCTCTCCATCTCTGGGCTTGGAACTTATAGGGATCATGGTGCCTCCTCCATGTCCCTCATCCCTCTCTATCTCTGGGGTTGGAGCTCTCAGGGATCATCAAAGCTCCTCTGTGTCCCTCGTTTCTCTCCATCTCTGGGGTTGGAGCTTGTGGGGATCATCGCAGCTCCTCCATGTCCCTGTGTCCCTCGTTGTTCTTCATCTCTGGGGTTGAAGCTTGTGGGGATCATGGTGTCTCCTCCGTGTCCCTCGTCCATCTCCATCTCTGGGGTTGGAGCTCATGGGGATCATGTTGGCTCCTCCATGTCCCTCGTCCCTCTCCCTCTCTGGGGTTGGAGCTCATGGGGATCATCGCGGCTCCTCCATGTCCCTGTGTCCCTCGTTGTTCTTCATCTCTGGGGTTGAAGCTTGTGGGGATCATGGTGTCTCCTCCGTGTCCCTCATCTCTCTCCATCTCTGGGCTTGGAGCTCATGGGGATCATGTTGGCTCCTCCATGTCTCTTCTTGTCCATCTCCATCTCTGGAATTGGAGCTCATGGGGATCACGGTTGCTTCTCCGTGTCCCTCATCCCTCTCCATCTCCATCTCTGGGGTTGGAGCTCGTGGGGATCATGGTGTCTCCTCCGTGTCCCTCGTCCCTCTCCATCTCCATCTCTGGACTTGGATCTCGCGGTGATCATGGTGTCTCCTCCGTCTTCCCCTCCTCTGACGTCCTTCTCCTCTCCCTCTTGCGCAGATGCAGGAGGCGCAGAAGGTGCAGCTGAAGCAGGAGACGGAGCATCTGCAGCAGAGCTTCCAGGCGGAGAAGGAGGCCCTGCTGGAGCGCGAGAAGTTCGTGGAGGAGGAGAAGGCCAAGCTGGAGTCCCTCTTCCAGGCCGAGGAGGCCAAGGCCCGCCAGCTGCAGGCCGAGCAGGAGCGGCAGCGGCAGGAGGTGGAGCGGGAGCGGCGGGAGCTGCAGGAGAGGCTGGAGGAGGCGCGGAGGCAGCAGCGCGAGGCCGAGGAGAGCGCCCGGCGGCAGGAGGAGGAGCGGCGGCAGCTGGAGGCGCAGCGGCTGCAGCAGGAGGAGCTGCTGGCCCAGGAGAACCAGCGGCTGCGGCAGCGGCTGCAGGAGCTGGAGGACGAGTACAAGGCGGCCCTGGCGCAAACCCGAGAGATCATGATCCAGACGGACGAGATCCCGGCCGAGGCCAAGTCCCCGGAGGTGCCCAACGGCCGCGACGCCCTCGACGGCTTGAACGGCGACGCCGCCGGCCTCTGCTTCCAAGGCATCCGCAAGAAGGTGTCGGCGGCGACGCTGGCCTCGGCCGGGATTCTGAGCCCCGAGGAGGTGTCGGCGCTGGCGTCGGGCGCGGTGAGCCCGGCCGAGGTGGCCGAGCGGGACGAGGTGCGGAGATTCCTGCAGGGAGAGAGCGGCCTGGCCGGCCTCCTGCTGCAGCCCTCGGGCGAGAAGCTCAGCCTCTACCAGGCCTCCAAGCGGCGGCTGCTGGGCCCGGCGACGGCGCTGGCCCTGCTGGAGGCCCAGGCGGCCACCGGCTTCATCGTGGACCCGTTGAGCGGCGCCAAGCTGACGGTGAACGAGGCCGTGCGAGAGGGGCTGGTGGGGCCGGAGTTGCACCACCGGCTGCTGGCGGCCGAACGAGCCGTCAGCGGCTACACCGACCCCTACAGCGGCCAGCGGGTCTCGCTCTTCCAAGCCATGAAGAAAGGGCTGGTGGGCCGCGAGCACGGCCTCCGCCTGCTGGAGGCCCAGGCGGCCACCGGCGGCGTCGTGGACCCCGCGGGCGGCCACCGCGTCCCCGGGGAGGTGGCCTGCCGGCGCGGCTGCCTGGACGAGGAGACCGCCCGGGCGCTGGGCCGGGCGGCCGAGGGCTTCTTGGACCCCAACGCGCAGGAGAAGGTCAGCTACCGGCAGCTGCTGGAGAGGTGCGTCCCCGACCCCGAGACGGGGCTGCGGCTGCTGCCGCTCAGCGCCGAGGCGGCCGAGGCCGGCGCCACCCTCGCCAGCGAAGAGGAGGCCAAGGGGGTGTTGGAGAAGGCGACGGTGACGGCGCCGCCGGGAGCTTTCGGGGCCGGCCGGACGGTGACCGTCTGGGAGATCCTGAACTCGGAGCATTTCAGCGAAGAGCAGCGTCGGCAGCTGCTGCAGCAGTACCGCAGCGGCAAGATCACCGTGGAGAAGATCATCAAGATCGTCATCACGGTGGTGGAGGAGGGCGAGAGGAGGAGGCAGCTCTGCTTCCCGGGGCTGCGGGAGCCCGTCCCGGCCTCCGAGCTGCTGGAGAGCCAGATCCTCGCTCCCGACCTCTACCAGAAGCTGAAGGAGGGGAAGGCGACGGTGGAAGACGTGGCCGAGATGGACTCGGTGCGGCCTTACCTGAGGGGCAGCGATTGTGTGGCCGGCGTCGTGTTGGAGGCCAACGGAGAGACCTTGTCCTTCTACCAAGCCCTGAAGAAGAAGCTGTTGAGGCCGGAGGTGGCCGTGGCCCTGCTGGAGGCGCAGGCGGCCACGGGATTCCTGGTGGATCCGGTGCGCAACCAGCTTTTGACGGTGGACGAGGCGGTGAAGGCCGAGCTGGTGGGGCCGGAGCTGCACGAGAAGCTGCTGTCGGCCGAGCGGGCGGTGAGCGGCTACAAGGACCCTTACTCCGGCGACGCCGTCTCGCTCTTCCAAGCCATGGCCAAGGGGCTGGTGCCGCGGGAGGAAGGCTCCCGCCTCCTCCAAGCCCAACTGGCCACCGGCGGCATCGTCGACCCCGTCCGCAGCCACCGCCTCCCGCTCGACGTCGCCGTCCGACGCGGGTTCCTGGACCGGCCCACGGCGGCCGCGCTGGAGGCGACTCAGGACGGAGACGGCCTCTTCGAAGGCCTCGCCGGCCGCCTGGGCTACCGGCAGCTGCTCCAGTCGTGCCGCCGGGATGCCCGGACGGGGCTGCGGCTGCTGCCGCTGTCGGAGGAGGCCGTGCGGGCGCAGCGGGAGGAGGTGCTGAGCGAGGCCCAGGCTCGGGAGCGGCTGAGCGAGGCCACCCTGGAGGTGCCGGCGGGCGCCTGGCAGGGCCGCAAGGTCAACCTGTGGGAGCTGCTTCACTCCGAGGAGGTCTCCGAGGAGCAGCGGCGGCAGCTGCTGCGGCAGTTCCGCAGCGGGAAGGTGACGGTGGAGAAGGTGAGAGAGGCCGAGTGGAAAATGCCTGCTGTGCCAGGGCCCAGGGGGAAGGAAGAAAAGTTTTCCGAGGGGGGAAAGAAGTGGGATTTTGTCTCAGAGCTCTGAAAGAGCAGCCACAGGGGGTGAAGTGCTAGGTCCAGCCCTGTTCAATGTCTTCACCAATGACCTGGATGAAGGCATCGAGGGCTCCCTTAGCGAGTTTGCAGGTGACACTGAGCTGTGTGCGAGTGTGGATCTGCTGGAGGGTTGGGAGGCTCTGCAAAGGGACCTGAACAGGCTGGATCCATGGGCTGAGTCCAATGGGATGAGGTTTAACACGGCCAAATGCCGAGTCCTGCACTTGGGGCACAACAACCCTGAGCAGAGCTCCAGACTGGGAGAAGTCTGGCTGGAAAACTGCCAGGAGGAGAGGGACCTGGGGGGATTGGTCGACAGCGACTGACCATGAGCCAGCAGTGTGCCCAGGGGGCCAAGAAGGCCAAGGGCATCCTGGCTTGGATCAGAAATGGTGTGACCAGCAGGGCCAGGGAGGTTCTTCTCCCTCTGGACTCAGCACTGGGGAGGCTGCTCCTCGAATCCTGTGTTGAGTTGTGGGCCCCTCAGCACAAGAAGGATGTTGAGGCTCTGGAGAGAGTCCAGAGAAGAGCAACGAGGCTGGTGAAGGGGCTGGAGAACAGGCCTTATGAGGAGCGGCTGAGAGAGCTGGGGGGGTTTATCCTGGAGAAGAGGAGGCTGAGGGGAGACCTCATTGCTCTCTACAACTACCTGAGAGGAGGTTGTGGAGAGGAGGGAGTTGGGCTCTTCTCCCAAGGGACAGGGGACAGGAGAGGGAATGGCCTCAAGCTCCACCAGGGGAGAGTTAGGCTGGACATTAGGAGGAGGTTTTTCCCAGAAAGGGTGATTGGGCATTGGAATAGGCTGCCCAGGGAGGGGGTTGATTCCCCTTCCCTGGAGGGGTTTAAGGTGTGGGTAGACCTGAGGGCCGTGGGTTAGTGTTTGCTGGGAAGGGTTGGACTCGCTGATCCGATGGGGTCTCTTCCAACCTGGCGATCCTATGATTCTCTGATTCTCAGGTGATCCGCATCCTCATCACCATCGTGGAGGAGGCCGAGGGCCGGCGGCAGGAGCGCCTCAGCTTCCGGGGCCTGCGAGCGCCCGTCCCGGCCTCGGCGCTGCTGGAGGCTGGCGTCCTCAGCCCCCAACAGCTCGAGCAGCTCCGGGAGGGGAAGAAGACGGCGAAGGAGTTGGCCGAGACGCCCAAGGTCAAGGCCTTCCTCCACGGCACCGACTGCGTGGCCGGCATCTACGTGGAGGCCTCCAAGGAGAAGCTGAACCTCTACGAGGCCATGAAGAGGGGGCTGCTCGGCCCCGAGGTGGCCCTCAGCCTCCTGGAGGCCCAAGCGGCCAGCGGCTTCCTGGTGGACGCGGTGAAGAACCGCAAGGTGCCGGCGCAGGAGGCGGTGAGGGGCGGCGTGGTGGGGCCCGAGCTCCACGAGAAGCTGCTGGCGGCCGAGAAAGCCGTCACCGGCTACCAGGACCCCTACTCCGGCCACACCATCTCCCTCTTCCAAGCCGTGGCCAAGGGGCTGGTGCCGCGGGAGGAGGGCGAGCGGCTCCTGCAGGCCCAGCTGGCCACGGGCGGAGTGGTGGACCCCGTCGGTAGTCACCGGCTCACGGATGAAGCCGCTTGCCGATGCGGCTACCTGGACCGGGAGACCTTGCGGGCGCTGCCGGAGGCCGAGGCCTTCGCCGACCCCGACACGGGGGAGAAGCTGAGCTACGGGCGGCTCTTGGGTCGTTGCGTGGAGGACCCCGAGACGGGGCTCTACCTGCTGCCCCTGCGCCGGGAGAAGGTTCCGGAGAGCCGGGCGGCGGCGCCACCGGTGACGATGACGGAGACCACGCGGGTTTACACGGAGGAGGAGACGCGGAAAGTGTTCGAGGAGACGCGGGTAGACCTTCCGGCCGGGAGCCTGGCCGGCTCCTCCATGACCCTCTGGGAGATCATGCAGTCGGAGTTGATTCCCTCGGAGCAGCGCGAGAGGCTGCTGAGGGACTTCCGCGAGGGCCGAGTGACCAAGGAGAGGCTCATCGTCATCATCGTGGAGATCATCGAGAAGACCGAGATCATCCGGCAGCAGAGCCTCGCCGCCACGTTCGACTACGTGCGGCGCCGTCTCACCCCCGAGGACCTCTACGAGGCCAAGGTCGTCTCGCCGGACGTCTACCAGCAGCTCAAATCCGGCGCCATGACCTTCCGCCAGCTCCTGGAGATGGAGTCGGTGCGGAAGCACCTCTACGGCTCGGGCTGCGTGGCCGGCGTCTACCTCCCGGCCTCCAAGCAGCGGCTCAGCCTCTACCAGGCGGCCAAGAAGGGGCTGCTGAGCGGCGAGGCCGCCCGCGCCCTCCTGGAGGCCCAGGCGGCCACCGGCTTCATCGTGGAGCCGGCCACGGGGGATCTCCTGACGGTGGACGAGGCGGTGAGGAAGGGGGTGGTCGGCCCCGAGCTGCACGACCGCCTGCGCTCGGCCGAGAGAGCCGTCACCGGCTACCGCGACCCCTACAGCCAGAGCCACATCTCCCTCTTCCAAGCCATGAAGAAGGAGCTGGTGCCCGAGGAGGAGGCCCTCAAGCTGCTGGAGGCCCAGTTGGCCACGGGCGGCGCCGTCGACCCTCGGCTGGGCTTCCACGTGCCGCCCGAGGTGGCCCTGCAGCGCGGCCTCATCGACCGGCAGACCCAGCAGGCGCTGGCCGAGCCCAGCGAGGTGCGGGGCTACCCGGACCCGAGCGGAGAGGAGAAGCTGAGCTACTGGCAGCTGCTGCGGCGCTGCCGGAAGGAGGAGCCGCACGGCCTCCTGCTGCTGCCGCTGGGCGAGACGCGGAGGCTGACCTTCCGGGGCCTCCGCAAGCAGATCACGGTGGAGGAGCTGGTGAGGTCGGAGGTGATGGACCAGGCCACGGCCCAGCGGCTGCAGGAGGGCTTGGCCTCGGTGGAGGAGGTGGCGCAGAACCTGCAGAAGTTTCTGGAAGGCACCAGCTGCATCGCCGGCGTCCTGGTGGACGCCACCAAGGAGCGGCTGTCGGTCTACCAGGCCATGAAGAAGGGCATCATCCGGCCGGGCACGGCCTTCGAGCTGCTGGAGGCCCAGGCGGCCACGGGCTACGTGGTGGATCCCATCAAGGGGCTGAAGCTGACGGTGGAGGAGGCCGTGCGCGTGGGGCTGGTGGGGCCCGAGTTCAAGGACAAGCTGCTGGCGGCCGAGAGGGCCGTCACCGGCTACCGCGACCCCTACTCGGGCAGGCTCATCTCCCTCTTCCAAGCCATGAAGAAAGGGCTGATCCTCAAGGACCACGGCGTCCGCCTGCTGGAGGCCCAGATCGCCACCGGCGGCATCATCGACCCCGAGGAGAGCCACCGGCTGCCCGTGGAGGTGGCCTACCGCCGGGGCCTCTTCGACGAGGAGATGAACGCCGTCCTCGCCGACCCCAGCGACGACACCAAGGGCTTCTTCGACCCCAACACGGAGGAGAACCTGACCTACCTGCAGCTGATGGAGAGGTGCGTGGCCGACCCCCAGACGGGGCTGCGGCTGCTGCCCCTCAAGGAGAAGAAGCGGGAGAGGAAGACCTCGTCCAAGTCGTCCGTCCGCAAGCGCCGGGTGGTCATCGTGGACCCGGAGACGGGGAAGGAGATGTCGGTCTACGAGGCCTACCGCAAGGGCCTGATCGACCACCAGACCTACCTGGAGCTGGCCGAGCAGGAGTGCGAGTGGGAGGAGATCACCACCTCCTCCTCGGACGGCGTCGTCAAGTCCATGATCATCGACCGGCGCTCGGGCCGCCAGTACGACATCGACGACGCCCTGGCCAAGGGCCTCCTCGACCGCTCCGCCCTGGAGCAGTACCGCGCCGGCAGCCTCTCCATCACCGAGTTCGCCGACATGCTCTCCGGCAACGCCGGCGGCTTCCGCTCCCGCTCCTCCTCCGTCGGCTCCGTCGGCTCCGTCGGCTCCTCCTCGTCCTACGCTCCCTCCGCCCTGCGCTCGCCGGCCCCCTGGGGCGACCCGGCCGAGGAGACGGGCCCCGTGGCCGGCATCCTGGACACCGAGACGCTGGAGAAGGTGTCGGTGACCGAGGCCATGCGCCGCAACCTGGTGGACAACATCACGGGGCAGCGGCTGCTGGAGGCGCAGGCCTGCACCGGCGGCATCCTGGACCCCGGCAGCGGCGAGCGCTGCTCGGTGGCCGACGCCGTGGCCCGGGGGCTGCTGGAGAAGAGCATGGTGGACCGCATCAACCTGGCCCTCAAGGCCTTCTACGGCTTCGAGGACCCCCGCACCAAGACCAAGATGTCGGCGGCGCAGGCCTTGAAGAAGGGCTGGCTCTACTACGAGGCCGGCCAACGCTTCCTGGAGGTGCAGTACCTCACGGGAGGCCTGATCGAGCCCGAGGTCCCCGGCCGCGTCTCCTTGGACGAGGCCCTGCAGAAAGGCACCATCGACGCCCGCACGGCCCAGAAGCTGCGCGACGTCCACACCTACTCCAAGTACCTCACCTGCCCCAAGACCAAGCTGAAGATCTCCTACAAGGACGCCCTGGAGCGCAGCATGGTGGAGGAAGGCACCGGCCTGCGCCTCCTCGAGGCCTCGGCCCACTCCTCCAAGGGCTACTACAGCCCGTACAACGTCAGCGGCGCCGGCTCGGCCGCCGGCTCCCGCTCGGGCTCCCGCACCGGCTCCCGCTCGGGTTCGCGCCGCGGGAGCTTCGACGCCACCGGCTCCGGCTTCTCCGTCACCTTCTCCTCCTCCTCCTACTCCTCCTCGGGCTTCGGGCGGCGCTACGGGCTCCACCAACCCCACCAGTGGACGACGGTGACGCCGCCGTGCGTGGCCTGAGCCCCCCCAACCCAACCCTCTTCCCCCCCCCCCCCCTCTCCGACCCCTTCGCTCGGCGGTTCCGACGGCCCAGAAGCTCCTTGGGAGGTGGCACCGAAGAGCAGACCCTGGTTCCGATGCCCCAGAAGCTCCTCGGGAGGTGGCACCGAAGAGCAGACCCTGGTTCCGATGCCCCAGAAGCTCCTTGGGACACGTCACCGCAGAGCAAACCCCGACCCAGACCCCTCAAGCCAGGAAAACCCATGCGATTGTTGGATTGAACCACTTCTTAGCGAGTTTATTTTGGTTTTTTTTTTTTTGTAATTAATGAATGAATCCCCTGCTGGCTTCTGCCCCCGAGAGAGAGAGAGAGGAGATGATGCGTGCGGAGAGGTGGGAGGTGATGCCTGTGGAGGAGACGATGCATCCGGAGGAGGAGACGATGGATCCAGAGGGAGATGATGCACCTGAAGGAGATGCTGATGTGTCCTGAGGGGCGTGAGATGCATCCAGAGGAGGAGACGATGCAACCAGAGAGAGACGATGGATCCAGAGAGGGAGATGATGGATTCAGAGGGAGACGATGGATCCAGAGAGGGAGATGATGCACCTGAAGGAGGATAAGATGCATCCAGAGGGAGATGATGCACCTGGAGGAAGAGATTATGGATCCCGAGAGGTGTAAGATGCATCCAGAGGAGGAGATGATGCACCTGAAGGAGATGCTGATGCACCTGAAGGAGGATAAGATGCATCCAGAGCAGGAGATGATGCACCTGGAGGAAGAGATCATGGATCCTGAGAGGTGTAAGATGCATCCAGAGGAGGAGACGATGCATCCAGAGAGGGAGATAATGCACCTGAAGGAGGAGATGGTGCATTCAGAGGGAGATGATGCACCTGAAGGAGATGCTGATGCATCCTGAGTGGTGTAAGATGCATCCAGAGAGGGAGATGATGGATCCAGAGGGAGATGATGCACCTGAAGGAGATGCTGATGCATCCTGAGGGGTGTGAGATGCATCCAGAGGAGGAGACGGTGCGTCCAGAGCAGGAGATGATGCACCTGAAGGAGGAGATGGTGTGTCCTGAGGGAGATGATGCACCTGAAGGAAGAGATCATGGATTCCGAGGGGTGTAAGATGCATCCAGAGAGGGAGATGATGCACCTGAAGGAGATGCTGATGCACCTGAAGGAGGATAAGATGCATCGCGAGGGAGATGATGCAGCCAGAGGGAGATGATGCACCTGAAGGAAGAGATTATGGATCCTGAGGGGTGTGAGATGCATCCAGAGGAGGAGGTGATGCATCCAGAGGGAGACGATGGATCCAGAGGAGGAGATGATGCACCTGAAGGAGATGCTGATGCACCTGAAGGAGGATAAGATGAGTCCAGAGGAGGAGACGATGCAACTAAAAGGAGGATAAGACACATTCCGAGGGAGAGGACAAATCCAAAGGTGAAGATGATGGATCCAGAGCAGGAGGTGATGCACCTGAAGGAGGTGCTGATGCATCCTGAGGTGTGTGAGATGCATCCAGAGGAGGAGACGATGGATCCAGACGGAGCTGATGCATCCGAAGGAGGAGCTGCTGCATCCCAAGGCAAGAAAAGATGCATCCGGAGGAGGAGACGATGCATCCCGAGGAAGATGATGGATCCTGAAGGAGAAGACGACGCATCCAGAGGAAGAGATGATACATCCAGAGGAGGAGATGATGCATCCAGAGGAAGAGATGATACATCCAGAGGAGGAGATGATACATCCAGAGGAGGAGATGATGCATCCTGAGGAAGACGATGGATCCTGTTGGAGGAGACGACGCATCCAGAGGAGGAGATGATGCATCCAGAGGAGGAGATGATGCATCCAGAGGAGGAGACGACACATCCTGAGGAAGACAATGGATCCTGTTGGAGGAGTCGACGCATCCAGAGGAAGAGATGATACATCCAGAGGAGGAGATGATGCATCCAGAGGAGGAGATGATGCATCCTGAGGAGGAGACGACACATCCTGAGGAAGACGATGGATCCTGTTGGAGGAGTCGACGCATCCAGAGGAGGAGATGATGCATCCAGAGGAGGAGATGATACATCCAGAGGAGGAGACGACACATCCTGAGGAAGACGATGGATCCTGTTGGAGGAGTCGACGCATCCAGAGGAGGAGATGATGCATCCAGAGGAGGAGACGACACATCCTGAGGAAGACGATGGATCCTGTTGGAGGAGTTGACGCATCCAGAGGAGGAGATGATGCATCCTGAGGAAGACGATGGATCCTGTTGGAGGAGACGACACATCCAGAGGAGGAGATGATGCATCCAGAGGAGGAGACGACACATCCTGAGGAAGATGATGGATCCTGAAGGAGGAGTCGACGCATCCAGAGGAGGAGATGATGCATCCAGAGGAAGACGATGGATCCTGTTGGAGGAGTCGACGCATCCAGAGGAGGAGATGATGCATCCAGAGGAGGAGATGATGCATCCAGAGGAGGAGACGAGACATCCTGAGGAAGACGATGGATCCTGAAGGAGGAGACGATGCACCCGAAGGCTCTGACGCATCTAAAGGAGGAGACGCCGCATCCAAAGGAAGAGACGCCGATGCCCTCGTGGCACATGGAGGAAGACGTCGCCGCATCCCGACGCTCGGACATCACCCTCGGACACCTCCACCTGCCTCTCCAGCCGCCCGGAGCTCCTGGCAGCTCCCGGCTCGGCCCTCCCGGCGCCTCAGCCTCATCCGTAAGTGGCCGTCGTCGCCGCCGCCTCCGCCTCCTCCTCCGCTTCGCCGCCTCTTCCGCCGCAGCCTCCTCCGCCAGCCTCAACCGCTCCTGCCGCGCGCTTGGCTCTCTCTCCTTGGCTGTCTGTCTGTCCGTCTCGTGTCTCTGGCTTCCCAGAGGCTTCCCGGGTCCAGCCCTGCTCGATGTCTTCATCCATGAGCTGGATGAAGGCGTCGAGGGGTGACCTGAGCGAGTCTGGGGGTGACGCTGAGCTGGGTGGGAGCTCCTGGAGGGGTTGGAGGGTCTCCAGAGGGATGGGGACAGGTTGGATCCACGGGATGAGACCAACGGGATGAGGGTTAACGAGGCCGAACGGCAAATCCTGCCCTTGGGGCTCATCGAGGAGCTTCAGACGTGGGGAAGAGCAGCTGGAAAGGTCCCTGGAGGAGGAGGAGGAGGTTCTGAGGGGCTTGTGAGGGACCTGGAGGAGAAGAGGAGGCTGAGGGGAGACCTCATTGCTCTCTCCGCAACTCCCTGAGAGGAGGTTGTGGAGAGGAGGGAGCTCTGGGCTCTTCTCCCAAGGGGCAGGATGAGGTGGAACAGCCTCAAGCTCCACCAGGGAAGGCTCAGGACGAAAATTGGGAAAAAAAAAAATCTTCATGGAAAGGGCCGTTGGGGTTGAGTCACCATCCCTGGAGAGGTTTAAGGGACGAGTGTTCGAGGTGCCGAGGGACATGGGTTAGAGATTGATGGGAAGGGCTGGACTCCGTGATCCGATGGGTCTCTTCCGTGGTTCTTCCATGATTCTCTGATTTTTCTCAGCTGCTCCGTGCGTCCCCTCTGGCTCTCGGGGGCTGCGGGTGAGGCCGAGGCCGCTCTCCGTCTCCAGCCTGCGCTTCCCTCGCCGCTTCCGACCCTCTCCCCAGGCTGCCGCCTCCCTCCCTGACGCCCTCTCTCTCCCCTCAGACGTCCCCGAGCGGCCACCTTGGTTGGGTCTCTGGTGACGTGAGGGTCTCTGGGGACGCGACGGGGGACACGGCGGCTCCTCCTCGGCCGCGCTCGACGCTGCAGGTAACGCCCGGGGGGGTCACAGTCCGATGGGATTTGGGGATGGGGATGCTTGAGGGGGCGAGATGGGGATGGGGACACGGGGATTGGAGCAGGAGGAGAAGGAGTCAGGTGAGCAGGAGGGTGCAGGTTGGCTCAAGGGGAGCAGGAGGGTGCAGGACGGCTCAAGGGGAGCAGGATGGTGCAGGTGAGCAGTATTCAGGTGAGCAGGAGGGTGCAGGACGGCTCGAGGGGAGCAGGAGGTTCAGGGGGAGCAGGAGGGTGCAGGCCACACAGGACTCAGGTGAGCAGGATGGAAGAGATGGTGCAGAGGGAGTAGGATCCAGGTGAGCAGGAGGGTGCAGGACGGATCAAGGTGAGCAGGATGGTGAAGGGAGAAGGATCCAGGTGAGCAGGAGAGTGTGGGACAGCTAGAGGGGAGCAGGATGGTGCAGGTGAGCAGGATTCAGGTGAGCAGGAGGCTGCAGGAGAGCGTGTGGAGAGCAGGAGGTGCAGGGGGAGCAGGATTCAGGTGAGCAGGAGGGTGCAGGACGGCTTGAGGGGAGCAGAAGGTGCAGGAGGAGCAGGATTCAGGTGAGCAGGAGAGTGCAGGGAGAGTAGGATGGTGATTCAGGTGAGCAGGAGGGTGCAGGAGAGCTCGAGGGGAGCAGGAGGGTGAAGGAGGCAGGATTCAGGTGAGCAGGAGAGTGCAGGATGGCTCAAGGTGAGCAGGAGGGTGAAGGGAGCAGGATCCAGGTGAGCAGGAGGGTGCAGGATGGATCAAGGTGAGCAGGAGGAGCAGGATTCAGGTGAGCAGGAGGGTGCAGGATGGATCAAGGTGAGCAGGATGGTGAAGGGAGAAGGATCCAGGTGAGCAGGAGGGTGCAGGATGGATCAAGGTGAGCAGGATGGTGCAGGACACGCAGGATCCAGGTGAGCAGGAGAGTGTGGGACAGCTAGAGGGGAGCAGGATGGTGCAGGTGAGCAGGATTCAGGTGAGCAGGAGGCTGCAGGAGAGCTCGAGGTGAGCAGGAGGTGCAGGGGGAGCAGGATCCAGGTGAGGAGGATGGTGCAGGATTCAGGTGAGCAGGAGGAGCATGATTCAGGTGAGCTGGAGTGTGTGGGACAGCTCGAGGGGAGCAGGATGGTGCAGGTGAGCAGTATCCAGATGAGCAGGAGGGTGCAGGATGGGTCAAGGTGAGCAGGATGGTGAAGGGAGCAGGATTCAGGTGAGCAGGAGAGTGCAGGACGGCTCAAGGTGAGCAGGAGAGTGCAGGGAGAGTAGGATGGTGATTCAGGTGAGCAGGAGGGTGCAGGGGGAGCAGGATGGTGCAGAGCACACAGGATTCAGGTGAGCAGGAGGGTGCAGGACGGCTCGAGGTGAGCAGGAGGGTGCAGGAGAGCATGTGGGGAGCATGAGGTGCAGGGGGAGCAGGATCCAGGTGAGCAGGAGGGTGCAGGATGGATCAAGGTGAGCAGGATGGTGAAGGGAGCAGGATCCAGGTGAGCAGGAGGGAGCAGGATGGCTCAAGGTGAGCAGAAGGTGCAGGGGAGCAGGATCCAGGTGAGCAGGAGGTTCAGGGGGAGCAGGATGGTGCAGGACACACAGGATTCAGGTGAACAGGATGGAAGAGATGGTGCAGAGGGAGTAGGATTCAGGTGAACAGGAGGGTGCAGGATGGATCAAGGTGAGCAGGATGGTGAAGGGAGAAGGATTCAGGTGAGCAGGAGGGTGCAGGATGGATCAAGGTGAGCAGGATGGTGCAGGACACGCAGGATCCAGGTGAGCAGGAGAGTGTGGGACAGCTCGAGGGGAGCAGGATGGTGCAGATGAGCAGGATTCAGGTGAGCAGGAGGCTGCAGGAGAGCTCGAGGTGAGCAGGAGGTGCAGGGGGAGCAGGATCCAGGTGAGGAGGATGGTGCAGGATTCAGGTGAGCAGGAGGAGCATGATTCAGGTGAGCTGGAGTGTGCGGGACAGCTCGAGGGGAGCAGGATGGTGAAGGGGGCAGGATTCAGGTGAGCAGGAGGGTGCAGGAGAGCTCGAGGTGAGCAGGAGGTGCAGGGGGAGCAGGATTCAGGGGAGCAGGAGGGTGCAGGACGGCTCGAGGTGAGCAGGAGGATGCAGGGAGAGTAGGATGGTGATTCAGGTGAGCAGGAGGGTGCAGGACGGCTTGAGGGGAACAGGAGGGTGAAGGGAGCAGGAGGGTGAGGGTGCAGGATGGCTCAAGGTGAGCAGGATGGTGAAGGGAGCAGGATCCAGGTGAGCAGGAGGGTGCAGGATGGATCAAGGTGAGCAGGATGGTGAAGGGAGAAGGATTCAGGTGAGCAGGAGGGTGCAGGTCGGCTCAAGGTGAGCAGGATGGTGAAGGGAGCAGGATCCAGGTGAGCAGGAGGGTGCAGGATGGATCAAGGTGAGCAGGAGGTGCAGGGGAGCAGGATCCAGGTGAGCAGGAGAGTGCAGGACGGCTCGAGGTGAGCAGGAGGTGCAGGGGAGCAGGATCCAGGTGAGCAGGAGGGTGAAGGGGGAGCAGGATGGTGCAGGACACACAGGATTCAGGTGAACAGGATGGAACAGATGGTGCAGAGGGAGTAGGATTCAGGTGAGCAGGAAGGTGCAGGATGGCTCGAGGTGAGCAGGAGGAGCATGATTCAGGTGAGCAGGAGGGTGCAGGACAGCTCGAGGGGAGCAGGATGGTGAAGGGAGCAGGATCCAGGTGAGCAGGAGGGTGCACGACGGCATGAGGTGAGCAGGATGGTGCAGGTGGGCAGGATTCAGGTGAGCAGGAGAGTGCAGGGAGACTAGGATGGTGATTCAGGTGAGCAGGAGGGTGCAGGAGAGCTCGAGGGGAGCAGGAGGGTGAAGGAGGCAGGATTCAGGTGAGCAGGAGGGTGCAGGACGGCTCAAGGTGAGCAGGAGGGTGAAGGGAGTAGGATCCAGGTGAGCCGGAGGGTGCAGGATGAATGAAGGTGAGCAGGATGGTGAAGGGAGCAGGATTCAGGTGAGCAGGAAGGTGCAGGACGGCTTGAGGTGAGCAGGAGGTTCAGGGGGAGCAGGAGGGTGCAGGGCACACAGGACTCAGGTGAGCAGGATGGAAGAGATGGTGCAGAGGGAGTAGGATCCAGGTGAGCAGGAGGGTGCAGGATGGATCAAGGTGAGCAGGATGGTGAAGGGAGAAGGATCCAGGTGAGCAGGAGAGTGTGGGACAGCTAGAGGGGAGCAGGATGGTGCAGGTGAGCAGGATTCAGGTGAGCAGGAGGCTGCAGGAGAGCTCGAGGTGAGCAGGATCCAGGTGAGGAGGATGGTGCAGGATTCAGGTGAGCAGGAGGAGCATGATTCAGGTGAGCTGGAGTGTGCGGGACAGCTCGAGGGGAGCAGGATGGTAAAGGGAGCAGGATTCAGGTGAGCAGGAGAGTGCAGGACGGCTCAAGGTGAGCAGGAGAGTGCAGGGAGAGTAGGATGGTGATTCAGGTGAGCAGGAGGGTGCAGGGGGAGCAGGATGGTGCAGAGCACACAGGATTCAGGTGAGCAGGAGGGTGCAGGGGGCGCAGGACTCAGGTGAGCAGGAGTCAGGTGAGGATTCAGGTGAGCAGGAGGGTGCAGGACGGCTTGAGGGGAGCAGAAGGTGCAGGGGAGCAGGATCCAGGGGAGCAGGAGGGTGAAGGAGGCAGGATTCAGGTGAGCAGGAGAGTGCAGGACGGCTCGAGGTGAGCAGGAGGTGCAGGGGAGCAGGATCCAGGTGAGCAGGAGGGTGAAGGGGGAGCAGGAGGGTGCAGGACACACAGGATTCAGGTGAACAGGATGGAACAGATGGTGCAGAGGGAGTAGGATTCAGGTGAGCAGGAAGGTGCAGGATGGATCAAGGTGAGCAGGAGGTTGCAGGAGGAGCAGGATTCAGTTGAGCAGGAGAGTGCAGGAGAGCTCGAGGGGAGCAGGATGATGCAGGTGAGCAGGATCCAGGTGAGCAGGAGGGTGCAGGGGAGCTTGAGGTGAGCAGGAGGGTGAAGGGGGAGCAGGAGGATGCAGGTGAGCAGGAGGGTGCAGGATGGATCAAGGTGAGCAGGAGGGTGAAGGGAGTAGGATTCAGGTGAGCAGGAGGGTGCAGGATGGATCAAGGTGAGCAGGATGGTGAAGGGAGCAGGATCCAGGTGAGCAGGAGGGTGCAGGATGGATCAAGGTGAGCAGGAGGTTGCAGGAGGAGCAGGATCCAGGTGAGCAGGAGGGTGCAGGATGAATGAAGGTGAGCAGGATGGTGAAGGGAGCAGGATCCAGGTGAGCAGGAGGGTGCAGGATGGCTCAAGGTGAGCAGGATGGTGAAGGGAGAAGGATCCAGGTGAGCAGGAGGGTGCAGGATGGATCAAGGTGAGCAGGATGGTGAAGGGAGCAGGATCCAGGTGAGCAGGAGGGTGCAGGTCGGATCCAGGTGAGCAGGAGGGTGCAGGACGGATCAAGGTGAGCAGGATGGTGCAGGTGAGCAGGATTCAGGTGAGCAGGAGGGTGCAGGATGGATCAAGGTGAGCAGGATGGTGCAGGTGAGCAGGATTCAGGTGAGCAGGAGGGTGCAGGATGGCTCAAGGTGAGCAGGAGGTGCAGGGGGAGCAGGATCCAGGTGAGCTGGAGGGAGCAGGATGGATCAAGGTGAGCAGGAGGTTGCAGGAGGAGCAGGATCCAGGTGAGCAGGATTGAGGAGAGCAGGAGGCTGCAGGGAGAGTGTGACCAGCAGGTCCAGGCAGGTTCTTCTCCCTCTGGTGAGACCCGACCTCGAATCCCGTGTTCGGTTCTGGGCCTCTCACCTCAAGAAGGATGTTGAGGCTGTGGAGAGAGTCCAGAGAAGAGCAGCCAAGCTCTGAAGGGGCTGGAGGAGAAGGTTCTGAGGAGCTTGTGAGGAACCTGGAGGAGAAGAGGAGGCCGAGGGGAGACCTCATTGCTCTCTCCACAACTCCCCGAGAGGAGGTTGTGGAGAGAGGAGGTTGCTGGGGTCTCCTCCCAAGGGACACAACGAGGTGGAACAGCCTCAAGCTCCACCAGGATGGACTATTCCATGGAAAAGGGTCGTTGGGTGATGGAAGAGGGGAAGGGGTTGAGTCACCATCCCTGGAGAGGTTTAAGGGACGAGTGGCCGAGGAGCTGAGGGACATGGGTTAGTGATTGACGGGGAGGGTTGGACTCCATGATCCGGTGGGTCTTCTCCGAGCTGGTGATTCCGTGATGGGCCGAGGGTCTCAGCCGGTTGTGGGGTTCAGGTGGCTCATGGGGTGGGCTCTTGGGGGTTGGGGGGGGGTCTCTGTGTCTCATCCCGTGTCTCTTGTGGCTCTGTTGTAGTTGTGGCTTGGATTGTGCATCTCATCAACCAACCCCCTCCCGGAGGGGAGGACGTCCCCCCAGCCCCGACACCGATGGAGACCCCCCCGACCCCCCCAGTGCGGCTACGCGGACCCCACACCCACCTGCAGCCCCCAGACCCACCCACAGCCTCCCGACCCACTACAGCACCTCAGCCCCTGCCCCAGTGCGAAGCTGCAGGCCCCAGACCCACCCAAAGCCCCCAGACCCACCCACAGCCCCCAGACCCATTGCAGCCCCTGCCCCACTGCAGCCCACAACATACCTGCAGCCCCCAGACCCACCCAAAGCCCCCAGACCCATTGCAGCCCCAACATACCTGCAGCCCCCAGACCCACCTACAGCCCCCAGACCCACCCACAGCCTCCCGACCCACTACAGCACCTCAGCCGCTGCCCCAGTGCGAAGCTGCAGCCCCCAGACCCACCCAAAGCCCCCAGACCCATTGCAGCCCCTGCCCCAGTGCGAAGCTGCAGGCCCCAGACCCATTGCAGCCCCTGTCCCACTGCAGCCCCAACATACCTGCAGCCCCCAGACCCACCTACAGCCCCCAGACCCACCCACAACCCCCAGACCCATTGCAGCCCCCAGACCCATTGCAGCCCCAACATACCTGCAGCCCCCAGACCCACCTGCTGCCCTCCCGTCCCAATGCAGCACCTCAGTCCCTGCCCCAGTGCAAAGCTGCAGCCCCCAGACCCACTACAGCCCCCAGACCCATTGCAGCCCCTGCCCCAGTGCGAAGCTGCAGGCCCCAGACCCACCTGCAGCCCCCAGACCCATTGCAGCCCCAACATACCTGCAGCCCCCAGACCCACCTACAGCCCCCAGACCCATTGCAGCCCCCAGACCCACTGCAGCCCCTGTCCCACTGCAGCCCCAACATACCTGCAGCCCCCAGACCCACCCACAGCCTCCCTACCCACTACAGCACCTCAGCCCCTGCTCCAGTGCAAAACTGCAGCCCCCCAGACCCACCCAAAGCCCCCAGACCCATTGCAGCCCCTGCTCCAGTGCAAAGCTGCAGGCCCCAGACCCACCCGCAGCCCCCAGACCCATTGCAGCCCCTGTCCCACTGCAGCCCCTGCCCCACTGCAGCCCCCAGACCCACCCACAGCCTCCCGACCCACTACAGCACCTCAGCCCCTGCCCCAGTGCGAAGCTGCAGGCCCCAGACCCACCCAAAGCCCCCAGACCCATTGCAGCCCCTGCCCCAGTGCGAAGCTGCAGGCCCCAGACCCACCCACAGCCCCCAGACCCACCCACAGCCCCCAGACCCACTGCAGCCCCTGCCCCAGTGCGAAGCTGCAGGCCCCAGACCCATTGCAGCCCCCAGACCCATTGCAGCCCCAACATACCTGCAGCCCCCAGACCCACCTACAGCCCCCAGACCCACCCGCAGCCCCCAGACCCATTGCAGCCCCCAGACCCACTGCAGCCCCAACATACCTGCAGCCCCCAGACCCACCTGCTGCCCCCCCGTCCCAATGCAGCACCTCAGTCCCTGCCCCAGTGCGAAGCTGCAGCCCCCAGACCCACCCAAAGCCCCCAGACCCATTGCAGCCCCTGCCCCATTGCAGCCCCAACATACCTGCAGCCCCCAGACCCACCCGCAGCCCCCAGACCCATTGCAGCCCCTGTCCCACTGCAGCCCCAACATACCTGCAGCCCCCAGACCCACCCACAGCCTCCCTACCCACTACAGCACCTCAGTCCCTGCTCCAGTGCGAAGCTGCAGCCCCCAGACCCACCCAAAGCCCCCAGACCCACCCACAGCCCCCAGACCCACTGCAGCCCCTGCCCCACTGCAGCCCACAACATACCTGCAGCCCCCAGACCCACCTGCTGCCCCCCCGTCCCAATGCAGCACCTCAGTCCCTGCCCCAGTGCGATGCTGCAGCCCCCAGACCCACTACAGCCCCCAGACCCACTGCAGCCCCTGTCCCACTGCAGCCCCAACATACCTGCAGCCCCCAGACCCACCCACAGCCTCCCGACCCACTACAGCACCTCAGCCCCTGCCCCAGTGCGAAGCTGCAGCCCCCAGACCCACCCAAAGCCCCCAGACCCACCCACAGCCCCCAGACCCATTGCAGCCCCTGCTCCACTGCAGCCCCAACATACCTGCAGCCCCCAGACCCACCCGCAGCCCCTGCCCCAGTGCGAAGCTGCAGCCCCCAGACCCACCTGCACCCCCCAGACCCATTGCAGCTCCCACCCCACTGCAGCCCTGCAGCCCCCAGACCTACCTGCAGCCCCCAACATACCTGCAGCCCCCAACATACCTGCAGCCCCCAACATACCTGCAGCCCCTGCCCCAGTGCAGAACTGCAGCCCCCAGACTCACCTGCAGGCCCCAGACCCACCTGCAGCCCCCACCCCAGTGCAGCAGCACAGACCCCAGACCCACCAGCAGCCCCTGCCCCAGTGCAATGCTGCAGCCCCCAGACCCACCTGCACCCCCAGACCCACCTGCAGCCCCAGACCCACCTGCAGCCCCCAGACCCACCTGCAGCCCCCAGACCCATTGCAGCCCCCAGACCCACCTGCACTCCCAGACCCACCTGCAGCCCCTGTCCCAACGCAGCCCCCAACATACCTGCAGCCCCTGCCCCAAAGCAAGGCTGCAGCCCCCAACATACCTGCAGCCCCCAGACCCACTGCAGCCCCCAGACCCACCTGCAGCCCCCAGACCCACCTGCACCCCCAGACCCATTGCAGCCCCAGACCCACCTGCACCCCCAGACCCACCTGCAGCCCCCAGACCCACCTGCATCTCCTGCCCCAATGCAGCATCACAGCCCCCAAAGCAAGGCTGCAGCCCCCAGACCCACCTGCACCCCCAGACCCACCTGCAGCCCCAGACCCACTTCAGCACTTCAGTCCCTGCCCCAATGCAGCAATACAGACCCCAGACCCACCTGCAGCCCCCAGACCCACCTCCATCCCCATCCCCATTGCAGCCCCCGACATACCTGCAGCCCCATCCCCATTGCAGCCCCTGCCCCATTACAATGCTGCAGCCCCCAGACCCACCTCCAGCCCCCAACATACCTGCAGCCCCCAGACCCACCTCTATCCCCTTGCCCACTGCAGCCCTGCAGCCCCCAGACCCACCTGCAGCCCCAGACCCACTGCAGCCCCATCTGCCCCCCTGGCCCCATTCACCCCCTGAGGTGCATCCTCTCCTCCTCCTCCTCCTCCTCCTGGTGCCACCTGACTCCATCGTCTCCATCGCGGTCTCCATCGTGGTCTCCATCGCGGTCTCCATCGCGGTCTCCATCGCGGTCTCCATCGCATCCTTCGTCGTGGTCGTCTCTCTGCTCTCATCACCTCCCGTCGCAGTTTCAACCCCCATCCTGACCCCAACCCCCCCCCTCATCATTCCGCATCATCGCTCGTCGCCTGCAGCTCAGGATTTGATTATTTTTTTTTTTTTTGGGGGGGGAGGGGGCAAAACACTAAAAAAAAAAAAAAAATTATATATATATATATATAAAAATATATCTCTAAATCCAAGGCCGAGAGTGGCCGAATGCAGTAAAAGACGCGAGCAAAGAGCCGACAGCTCCGACTCGTCCTTTCCTCTTGGCTGCTGCATGTGGGGTTGGGGTTGAGGGGCTGGTTGCGTCTGGATCTGGGGGTTCCAGGCTCTGGTTTCGCTGCTGGAGCTGAAGACTTTGGGGTCCTGGTCTCCTCTTGAAATTTCAAATTGGAGAGAAGCATCGTGGTGGCTCCTGCTCCAGGTTTGGATGCTCCAGGTTGCCTCCTGTGAGCTCCCAGTTCCATCTCTGAGCTCCCAGTTGCCTCCTGCAGCCTCAGGTTGAGGTGGATCAGGCTGGATCTGGGCTTCCAGGCTCTGATTTCATCCCTGAAACTGCAGGATTGGAGCTTCTGGTCACCTCTTGCAGCTCCAAGTTGCAGAGAAGCATCGTGGTGGCTCCTGCTGCAGGTTTGGAGCTCCAGGTTGCATCCAGTGAGCTCCCAGTTCCATCTGTGAGCTCCCAGTTGCCTCCTGCAGCCTCAGGTTGAGGTGGATCAGGCTGGATCTGGGCTTCCAGGCTCTGGTTTCGCTGCTGGAGCTGCAGGATTAGAGCTCCTGGTCACCTCTTGTGGATCCAGGTTGCATCAAAGCATCGTGGTGGCTCCTGCTCCAGGTTTGGAGTTCCTGGTGGCCTCTTGTGAGCTCCCAGTTTGACCTCTGAGCTCCCAGTTGCCTCCTGCAGCCTCAGGTTGTGTCGGATCAGGCTGGATCTGGGCTTCCAGGCTCTGGTTTCACCCCAGAAGCTACAGACTTTGGGGTCCTGGTCTCCTCTTGAAATTTCAAGTTGTAGAGAAACATCGTGGTGGCTCCTGCTCCAGGTTTGGATGCTCCTGGTTGCCTCCTGTGAGCTCCCAGTTCCATCTCTGAGCTCCCAGTTGCCTCCTGCAGCCTCAGGTTGAGGTGGATCAGGCTGGATCTGGGATTCCAGGCTCTGGTTTCATCCCTGAAACTGCAGACTTTGGGGTCCTGGTCACCTCTTGTAGCTGAAAGTCGTAGAGAAGCATCGTGGTGGCTCCTGCTGCAGGTTTGGATGCTCCGGGTTGCCTCCTGTGAGCTCCCAGTTCCATCTGTGAGCTCCCAGTTGCCTCCTGCAGCCTCAGGTTGAGGTGGATCAGGCTGGATCTGGGCTTCCAGGCTCTAGTTTCATCCCTGAAACTGCAGGATTGGAGCTTCTGGTCACCTCTTGAAGCTTCAAGTTGGAGAGAAGCATCATGGTGCTGATCTTCCAGCAGCAAATCCTTGAGGGAATTGGATCTAAAGAGCTTCCAGCAGCCAAATCCTTGAGGGAATTTGGATCTCGAGAGCTTCCAGCAGCAAATCCTTGAGGGAATTTGCATCTCGAGAGCTTCCAGCAGCAAAATCCTTGAGGGAATTTGGATCTTGAGAGCTTCCAGCAGCCAAATCCTTGAGGGAATTTGCATCTCGAGAGCTTCCAGCAGCAAAATCCTTGAGGGAATTGGATCTCGAGAGCTTCCAGCAGCAAAATCCTTGAGGGAATTTGGATCTCGAGAGCTTCCAGCAGCAAATCCTTGAGGGAATTTGCATCTCGAGAGCTTCCAGCAGCAAAATCCTTGAGGGAATTTGGATCTAAAGAGCTTCCAGCAGCCAAATCCTTGAGGGAATTTGGATCTCGAGAACTTCCTGGTTGACCCCAAGTGGGAATTTTGGAGCCAGGGGATGGTTTGGAAGGGATCTCAAAGCCCTTTTAGATCCATCCAGGACAATTCCCACTGGATCAGGAGCTCAAAGCTCTGTCCAAGCTGCCCTTGAGCTCCTCCAGGGATGGATCTGGGGGTTCCGGGTGACCCCAACTGGGAATCCTGGATCCAGGAGGTGGTTTGGGTGGGAAGGGAGACCCCAAGATCTTCTCCTTCTGCTCTCGTGCAGGGAGGAAGCTCTGAGGAGGATGATGGGAACCTCGGGATGAGGCCGAAGGGGTCGGAGAAGGTCATGGAGGAGACCCAGAGGTGGGAATGAGGGGGGAGGATGGGATTGGGATTAGGACTGGGATTGGGATTAAGGGGCAGGAGGGGCTGGGGGGGCGGAGAGGGAGAAGCAGCAGTGACACCAGTAACACCAGTAACACATAGAAGGGGATCCCAGTAACACCAGTGAGACACAGAAAGGGCTCCCAGTGACACCAGTGAGACATAGAAGGGGATCCCAGTCACACCAGCGACACACAGAAAGGCCTCCCAGTGGCACCAGTGACACATAGAAGGGGATCCCAGTCACACCAGTGACACATAGAAAGAGATCCCAGTCACACCAGTGAGACATAGAAGGTGATCCCAGTAACACCAGTGACACCAAGAAGGGGGTCCCAGTAACACCTGTAACACCAGTGAGACATAGAAGGGGATCCCAGTAACACCAGTGACACGTAGAAGGGGATCCCAGTCACACCAGTGACACACAGAAAGGGCTCCCAGTGGCACCAGTGACACATAGAAGGAGATCCCAGTCACACCAGTGAGACATAGAAGGAGATCCCAGTAACACCAGTGAGACATAGAAGGTGATCACAGTCACACCAGTAACACCAGTGAGACATAGAAGGGATCCCAGTAACACCAGTGAGACATAGAAGGGGATCCCAGTAACACCAGTGAGACATAGAAGGGGATCCCAGTAACACCAGTGAGACATAGAAGGGTATCCCAGTAGCACCAGTGACACATAGAAGGGGATCCCAGTAACACCTGTAACACCAGTGAGACATAGAAGGGGATCCCAGTGACACCAGTGACACGTAGGAGATCCCAGTAACACCATTGACACGTAGAAGGGGATCCCAGTAACAGTAGTTACCCACAGAAGGGGATCCCAGTGGCACCAGTAAGTAGGAGCAGAAGCTGCAGGATTAGGTGCTGGAGCTGCGGGATTAGGAGCTGGAACTGTGGGATTAGGAGCTGGAGCTGAGGGATTAGGAGCTGGAACTGTGGGATTAGGAGCTGGAGCTGAGGGATTAGGAGCTGGAGCTGAGGGATTAGGAGCTGGAGCTGTGGGATTAGGAGCTGGAGCTCAGGGATTAGGAGCTGGAGTTGTGGGATTAGGATCTGGATTTGAGGGATTAGGATCTGGAGATGCAGGATTAGGATCTGGAGCTGTGGGATTAGGAGCTGGAGCTGCGGGATTAGGATCTGGAGCTGCGGGATTAGGAGCTGGAGCTGTGGGATTAGGAGCTAATCCGCAGGTTCCCTTTGCCATAGGCTGTGGCTGCAGCAGGAGCTCCAGGAGCAGCTCCAGAGGCTCCGACTCTGCCTGGATGAGATGGAGAAGAGGCTGCCGGGACCTCCACAGCAGGTGAGGCCCCAGACCAGTGACACCAGTAACACCAGTGACGCACTGGAAGGGAGCCCAGTGACACCAGTGACACCAGAAGCCCATAGAAGGGGATCCCAGGGACACCAGAGACCCAAAGAAGGAGATCCCAGTAACACCAGTGACCCATAGAAGGGGATCCCAGTGACACCAGTAACACCAGTGACACACAGAAGGAGATCCCAGTGACCCATAGAAGGAGATCCCATTCACAACAGTGACACCAAAAACACCAGTGACACCAGTTACACCAGTTGCACCAGTAACCCCACTTACATCAGTAACACCAGTTACACAAGTGACACCAGTAACACCAGTGACCCACAGCAGGGGATCCCAGTGACTCCAGTTACACCAGTAACACCAGTTACACCAGTGATCCCAGTGACCCCTGTTACACCAGTAACACCAGTTACACCAGTGATCCCAGTGACCCCTGTTACACCAGTGACCCCAGTTATACCAGTAACACCTGTTACACCAGTAACAGCAGTTAAACCAGTGATCCTAGTTGCACCAGTGACACCAGTAACGCCACTGACACCAGTGACCCCAGTGATTCCAGTTACACCAGTAACATCAGTGACCCCAGTGATCCCACTGATACCAGTAACCCCAGTTACACCAGTGATCCCAGTTACTCCAGTGACACCAATTACACCAGTGACCCCAGTGGCATCAGTAACACCAGTGACACCAGTTACACCAGTAACACAGGTGACCCACAGCAGGGGATCTGAGTTACACCAGTAACACCAGTTACAGCACTGAAACCAGTGACACCAATTACACCAGTGACTCCAGTTACACCAGTAACATCAGTGACACAAGTTACACCAGTGATTCCATTTACATCAGTTACACCAGTGACCCCAGTAATCCCAGTTACCACAGTGGCACCATTGACACCAGTATACACCAGTGACCCCAGCGACACCAGTAACACAAGTGACACCAGTAAAACCAGTGACCCCAGTGACACCAGGAACACCTATTACACCAGTAACAACAGCGACCCCAGTTACACCAGTAAAACCAGTGACCCCAGTAACACCAGTTACACCAGTAACACCAGTGACCACAGTGACACAAGTTATACCAGTGACACAAGTGACACCAGTTACACCAGTTACACCAGTTGCATCAGTGACCCCAGTGACCACAATGACACCAGTGACCACAGTGACACCAGTGACACCATTAACACCATTGACCCCAGTGACATCAGTTACACCAGTGACACCAGTGACCCCAGTTACACCAGTGACCTCGGCGACACCAGTGACCCCATTGATACCAGTGACCCCATTGATACCAGTAACCCCAGTGACACCACTTACACCAGTGATCCCAGTCACTCCAGTGGCATCAGTAGCACCAGTTACTCCAGTGACACCAGTGGCACCAGTAACCCCACTTGCATCAGTAACACCAGTTACACCAGTGACACCAGTAACACAGGTGACCCACAGCAGGGGATCCGAGTCACACCAGTTACACCAGTAACACCAGTGACACCAGTAACACCAGTGACACCAGTAACACCAGTGACGCACAGCAGGGGATCTGAGTTACACCAGTAACACCAGTTACAGCACTGAAACCAGTGACACCAATTACACCAGTGACTCCAGTTACACCAGTAACATCAGTGACACAAGTTACACCAGTGATTCCATTTACATCAGTTACACCAGTGACCCCAGTAATCCCAGTTACCACAGTGGCACCATTGACACCAGTATACACCAGTGACCCCAGCGACACTAGTAACACAAGTGACACCAGTAAAACCAGTGACCCCAGTGACGCCAGGAACACCGATTACACCAGTAACAACAGCGACCCCAGTTACACCAGTAAAACCAGTGACCCCAGTAACACCAGTTACACCAGTAACACCAGTGACCACAGTGACACAAGTTATACCAGTGACACAAGTGACACCAGTTACACCAGTTACACCAGTTGCATCAGTGACCCCAGTGACCACAATGACACCAGTGACCACAGTGACACCAGTGACACCATTAACACCAGTTACACCAGTGACATCAGTTACACCAGTGACCCCAGTTACACCAGTGACCTCGGCGACACCAGTGACCCCACTGATACCAGTAACCCCAGTGACACCACTTACACCAGTGATCCCAGTCACTCCAGTGGCACCAGTGACCCCAGTGGCATCAGTAGCACCAGTTACTCCAGTGACACCAGTGGCACCAGTAACCCCACTTACATCAGTAACACCAGTTACACCAGTGACACCAGTAACACAGGTGACCCACAGCAGGGGATCTGAGTCACACCAGTAACACCAGTTACACCAGTTACACCACTGACACCAGTAACACCAGTGACCCACAGCAGGGGATCTGAGTTACACCGGTAACACCAGTTACACCACTGACACCAGTAACACCAGTGACCCACAGCAGGGGATCTGAGTTACACCAGTAACACCAGTGACACCAGTTACAGCACTGAAACCAGTGACACCAATTACAACAGTGACTCCAGTTACACCAGTAACACCAGTTACACCAGTGACCCCAGTGACACCAGTAACACCTGTTACACCAGTAACAACAGTGACCCCAGTGATCCCAGTAACACCAGTGACCACCAGCAGGGCATCCCAGTGACACCAGTGACCCCAGTTACACCTGTTGCACCAGTAGCACCAGTGACCCCAGTAACACCAGTTACACCAATAATACCAGTGATCCCAGTTACGCCAGTGGCACCAGTGACCACAGTGACACCAGTGCCACCAATTAAACCAGTGCCACCAGTTATACCAGTGACACCAGTTGCACCAATTGCACCAGTGACACCAGTAACATCAGTGGCACCAGTGACCCCAGTAATCCCAGTTCCCGCAGTGGCACCAGTGACACCAGTAACACCAGTGACACCAGTAACAACAGTGACCCCAGTTACACCAGTCACACCAGTAACCTCAGTGACACCAGAGACACCAGTAACACCAGTTACACCAGTTGCCCCAGTTACACCAGTCACACCAGTGACCCCAGTTACACCAGTGGCACCACTGACACCAGTAACACCAGTGATTCCAGTGGCACCAGTGACACCAGTGACCCACAGTAGGGGATACCAGTAACACCAGTAACTGGTTCTGGGAGGGTTGAACTGGACTCTAACTGGTTCTGTTTGGGTTGAACTGGACTCTAACTGGTTCTGGGGAGGGTTGAACTGGACTCTAACTGGTTGAACTGGACTCTAACTGGTTCTATTTGGGTAGAACTGGACTCTAACTGGTTGAACTGGTCTCTAACTGGTTCTGGGAGGTTGAACTGGACTCTAACAGGTTGAACTGGACTCTAACTGGTTCTGTTTGGGTTGAACTGGTCTCTAACTGGTTCTGTTTGGCTTGAACTGGTCTCTAACTGGTTGAACTGGACTCTAACTGGTTCTGGGAGTTTGAACTGGACTCTAATTGGTTCTGTTTGGGTTGAACTGGACTCTAACTGGTTCTGTTTGGGTTGAACTGGTCTCTAACTGGTTTAACTGGACTCTAACTGGTTCTGTTTGGGTTGAACTGGTCTCTAACTGGTTTAACTGGACTCTAACTGGTTCTGAATGGGTTGAACTGGACTCTAACTGGTTCTGGGAGGTTGAACTGGACTCTAACTGGTTCTGGGAGGTTGAACTGGTCTCTAACTGGTTGAACTGGACTCTAACTGGTTCTGTTTGGGTTGAACTGGACTCTAACAGGTTGAACTGGACTCTAACTGGTTCTGTTTGGGTTGAACTGGACTCTAACAGGTTGAACTGGTCTCTAACTGGTTCTGTTTGGGTTGAACTGGACTGTAACTGGTTCTGTTTGGGTTGAACTGGTCTCTAACTGGTTGAACTGGTCTCTAACTGGTTCTGTTTGGGTTGAACTGGTCTCTAACTGGTTGAACTGGTCTCTAACTGGTTCTGGGAGTTTGAACTGGACTCTAACTGGTTCTGTTTGGGTTGAACTGGACTCTAACTGGTTCTGTTTGGGTTGAACTGGTCTCTAACTGGTTTAACTGGACTCTAACTGGTTCTGTTTGGGTTGAACTGGTCTCTAACTGGTTTAACTGGACTCTAACTGGTTCTGAATGGGTTGAACTGGACTCTAACTGGTTCTGGGAGGTTGAACTGGACTCTAACTGGTTCTGGGAGGTTGAACTGGTCTCTAACTGGTTGAACTGGACTCTAACTGGTTCTGTTTGGGTTGAACTGGACTCTAACAGGTTGAACTGGACTCTAACTGGTTCTGTTTGGGTTGAACTGGACTCTAACAGGTTGAACTGGACTCTAACTGGTTCTGGGAGGTTGAACTGGACTCTAACAGGTTGAACTGGACTCTAACTGGTTCTGTTTGGGTAGAACTGGACTCTAACTGGTTGAACTGGTCTCTAACTGGTTCTGTTTGGGTTGAACTGGACTCTAACAGGTTGAACTGGTCTCTAACTGGTTCTATTTGGGTAGAACTGGACTCTAACAGGTTGAACTGGTCTCTAACTGGTTCTGGGAGGTTGAACTGGACTCTAACTGGTTGAACTGGACTCTAACTGGTTCTGTTTGGGTTGAACTGGACTCTAACAGGTTGAACTGGACTCTAACTGGTTCTTTTTGGGTTGAACTGGACTCTAACAGGTTGAACTGGACTCTAACTGGTTCTGGGAGGTTGAACTGGACTCTAACAGGTTGAACTGGACTCTAACTGGTTCTGTTTGGGTTGAACTGGACTCTAACTGGTTGAACTGGACTCTAACTGGTTCTGGGAGCTTGAACTGGACTCTAACAGGTTGAACTGGTCTCTAACTGGTTCTGTTTGGGTTGAACTGGTCTCTAACTGGTTGAACTGGACTCTAACTGGTTCTGTTTGGGTTGAACTGGACTCTAACAGGTTGAACTGGTCTCTAACTGGTTCTGTTTGGGTTGAACTGGTCTCTAACTGGTTCTGTTTGGGTTGAACTGGTCTCTAACTGGTTTAACTGGACTCTAACTGGTTCTGTTTGGGTTGAACTGGTTTCTAACTGGTTTAACTGGACTCTAACTGGTTCTGAATGGGTTGAACTGGACTCTAACTGGTTCTGGGAGGTTGAACTGGTCTCTAACTGGTTGAACTGGACTCTAACTGGTTCTGTTTGGGTTGAACTGGTCTCTAACTGGCTTAACTGGACTCTAACTGGTTCTGAATGGGTTGAACTGGACTCTAACTGGTTCTGTTTGGGTTGAACTGGACTCTAACAGGTTGAACTGGTCTCTAACTGGTTCTGGGAGTTTGAACTGGTCTCTAACTGGTTCTGTTTGGGTTGAACTGGTCTCTAACTGGTTCTGTTTGGGTTGAACTGGTCTCTAACTGGTTGAACTGGACTCTAACTGGTTCTGGGAGCTTGAACTGGACTCTAACAGGTTGAACTGGACTCTAACTGGTTCTGTTTGGGTTGAACTGGTCTCTAACTGGTTGAACTGGACTCTAACTGGTTCTGGGAGGTTGAACTGGTCTCTAACTGGTTTAACTGGACTCTAACTGGTTCTGAATGGGTTGAACTGGTCTCTGGTTCTGGGAGGTTGAACTGGACTCTAACTGGTTGAACTGGACTCTAACTGGTTCTGTTTGGGTTGAACTGGACTCTAACAGGTTGAACTGGACTCTAACTGGTTCTGTTTGGGTTGAACTGGTCTCTAACTGGTTTAACTGGACTCTAACTGGTTCTGAATGGGTTGAACTGGACTCTAACTGGTTCTGGGAGGTTGAACTGGACTCTAACTGGTTCTGGGAGGTTGAACTGGTCTCTAACTGGTTTAACTGGACTCTAACTGGTTCTGAATGGGTTGAACTGGTCTCTGGTTCTGGGAGGTTGAACTGGACTCTAACTGGTTGAGCTGGTCTCTAACTGGTTCTGTTTGGGTTGAACTGGACTCTAACTGGTTGAACTGGACTCTGGTTCTGGGAGGGTTGAACTGGTCTCTAACTGGTTCTGTTTGGGTTGAACTGGACTCTAACTGGTTCTGTTTGGGTTGAACTGGACTCTAACTGGTTGAACTGGTCTCTGGTTCTGGGAGGTTGAACTAGACTCTAACAGGTTGAACTGGTCTCTAACTGGTTCTGGGAGTTTGAACTGGTCTCTAACTGGTTCTGTTTGGGTTGAACTGGACTCTAACTGGTTCTGTTTGGGTTGAACTGGTCTCTAACTGGTTCTGGGAGGTTGAACTGGACTCTAACTGGTTCTGGGAGGTTGAACTGGACTCTAACTGGTTCTGAATGGGTTGAACTGGACTCTAACTGGTTCTGTTTGGGTTGAACTGGTCTCTAACTGGTTCTGGGAGGTTGAACTGGACTCTAACTGGTTCTGGGAGGTTGAACTGGACTCTAACTGGTTCTGAATGGGTTGAACTGGACTCTAACTGGTTCTGTTTGGGTTGAACTGGTCTCTAACTGGTTCTGGGAGGTTGAACTGGACTCTAACAGGTTGAACTGGTCTCTAACTGGTTCTGGGAGGTTGAACTGGTCTCTAACTGGTTGAACTGGACTCTAACTGGTTCTGTTTGGGTTGAACTGGTCTCTAACTGGTTTAACTGGACTCTAACTGGTTCTGAATGGGTTGAACTGGACTCTAACTGGTTCTGTTTGGGTTGAATTGGTCTCTAACTGGTTGAACTGGTCTCTAACTGGTTCTGTTTGGGTTGAACTGGACTCTAAGAGGTTGAACTGGACTCTAACTGGTTTTGTTTGGGTTGAACTGGACTCTAACAGGTTGAACTGGTCTCTAACTGGTTCTGTTTGGGTTGAACTGGACTCTAACTGGTTGAACTGGACTCTAACTGGTTCTGAATGGGTTGAACTGGACTCTAACTGGTTGAACTGGACTTTAACTGGTTTTGGGAGGTTGAACTGGACTCTAACAGGTTGAACTGGTCTCTAACTGGTTCTGGGAGGTTGAACTGGTCTCTAACAGGTTGAACTGGACTCTAACTGGTTCTGTTTGGGTTGAACTGGACTCTAACAGGTTGAACTGGACTTTAACTGGTTCTTTTTGGGTTGAACTGGACTCTAACAGGTTGAACTGGTCTCTAACTGGTTCTGTTTGGGTTGAACTGGACTCTAACTGGTTGAACTGGACTCTAACTGGTTCTGTTTGGGTTGAACTGGACTCTAACTGGTTGAACTGGACTTTAACTGGTTCTGGGAGGTTGAACTGGACTCTAACAGGTTGAACTGGTCTCTAACTGGTTCTGGGAGGTTGAACTGGACTCTAACTGGTTCTGGGAGGTTGAACTGGACTCTAACTGGTTCTGTTTGGGTTGAACTGGTCTCTAACTGGTTCTGGGAGGTTGAACTGGACTCTAACTGGTTCTGAATGGGTTGAACTGGACTCTGGTTCTGTTTGGGTTGAACTGGACTCTAACTGGTTGAACTGGACTCTAACTGGTTCTATTTGGGTAGAACTGGTCTCTAACAGGTTGAACTGGACTCTAACTGGTTCTGTTTGGCTTGAACTGGTCTCTAACTGGTTGAACTGGACTCTAACTGGTTCTGGGAGGTTGAACTGGACTCTAACAGGTTGAACTGGACTCTAACTGGTTCTGGGAGGTTGAACTGGACTCTAACAGGTTGAACTGGACTCTAACTGGTTGAACTGGTCTCTAACCGGTTCAGGGAGGGGTCTCCCCTCCCCCGTTCGGCGCCTGAGGGGTTAACCCTTGGGCTGCTTTGTCCCTGGGGCCTCGGGGGGGGGGGGTGGGGGTGGGGGAGGGGCAGGGGAGGGGGCTCTGAGTTGGGGGAGGGGGCGACTGGCCCTTGGGCTACTGGTTCTCGCCCGGGGGCGACCGACTGCGCTCCCTCCCGGTACCCAACCCCCCCCTGACCCCCCCTGACCCCGTGACCCCCCCCCGACCCCCCCAACCCCCCCCCAGGAGGGTCCCTAACCCGCCCCTCCCCCCCCCACCCCCGGGGCTGCCCCTCCCCCTTTTTCCCACGCCCTGGTCGCCCCCCCCCACCCCAACTGGGGCTCCCAGTGCTCCCAGTCCTCCCCCCATCCCACCCCCAGTGCTCCCAGTGCTCCCAGTGCCCCCCATGCCCCAACTTGAACCCCCCCCGGCCCCTCCCAGTGCTCCCAGTTCCCCCCCCATCCTCCCCTTTAACACCCCCGGCCCCTCCCAGTGCTCCCAGTTACCCCCAGCCCCTACTTGAACCCCCCCGACCCCTCCCAGTTCTCCCAGTTCCCCTCCGACTCCCCTCCCGGTTCTCCCAGTGCTCCCAGTTCCCCCCCCATCCTCCCCGTTAACTCCATCGACCACTCCCAGTGCTCCCAGTTCCCCCCCCATCCTCCCCTTTAACACCCTCGGCCCCTCCCAGTGCTCCCAGTTGCCCCTCATCCCCCACTCTGTGTCCCCCCAGCCCCTCCCAGTGCTCCCGGTTCCCCCCCATTCCACCCCCAGTGCTCCCAGTTCCCCTCCCAGTGCTCCCAGTTCCCCCCCCATCCTCCCCTTTAACACCCCCGGCCCCTCCCAGTGCTCCCAGTTCCCCCCCCCCCCCGACTCCCCTCCCGGTTCTCCCAGTGCTCCCAGTTCCCCCCCCCCCCCCGACTCCCCTCCCGGTTCTCCCAGTGCTCCCAGTTCCCCCCCCCATCCTCCCCGTTAACTCCATCGACCACTCACAGTGCTCCCAGTTCCCCCCCCATCCTCCCATTTAACACCCTCGGCCCCTCCCAGTGCTCCCAGTTCCCCCTCACCACCCACTCTGTGTCCCCCTGGCCCCTCCCAGTGCTCCCAGTTCCCCCCCATCCCACCCCCAGTGCTCCCAGTTCCCCTCCCAGTGCTCCCCATGCCCCCACTTGAACCCCCCCCGGCCCCTCCCAGTGCTCCCAGTTCCCTCCCCATCCTCCCCTTTAACACCCTCGGCCCCTCCCAGTGCTCCCAGTTCCCCCCCATCACACCCCCAGTGCTCCCAGTTCCTACCCCAATGCTCCCAGTTCCCCCCCATCCTCCCCTTTAACACCCCCGACCCCTCCCAGTGCTCCCAGTTCCCCCCCATCCCACCTCCAGTGTTCCCAGTTCCCCTCCCAGTGCCTCCCATGCCCCCACTTGAATCCCCCCCGGCCCCTCCCAGTGCTCCCAGTTCCCCCCCGACTCCCCTCCCGGTTCTCCCAGTGCTCCCAGTTCCCCCCATCCCCATCTTGAACCTCTCCCCAGCCCCTCCCAGTGCTCCCAGTTCCCCCCCATC